>JBBPMO010000022.1:0-96713 GCA_038090315.1 Xanthoconium stramineum
CTGATGTCTTCCGTATTGACATTTTTCGTAGAAGCGGCGCGCTGCTGGTCAACGAGAGGGTCACCACCCCACGCGGCACCGACAAGCCACCATTTTCCCTTTGTTTCTGCAGCGCGAAGGTCATCCAATGACACCCGGAGTGCCTCGTGCGCTTGCACTAGTTGCATTCGTATTATTTGAAGGACAAACGGGTGCATGCGGCTCACCATGTCGCTTTTTGCCGAGGCCTGTCAAGAATTTCTTCATCCGTACGACGGCTTCGCCTCCCTGATGTTGCGTCGCACTCTTCTTGCTCTTGTTATTCTTGAGATTGGTGAGCGTCTCAATCATAAATTTGGTGCGTGAACTGGGGGTCGTGTCAAAGAGCAATCGTCAAACAGTAGAAGAGAGAAAACACCTCAGATTATCACCCTGGGCCGCGATCCTCGATTGCGCTAGTGTCACGATGTCTTTGAGTGCTGACGGATCGTCTTGTCGAAGTTGCTGTCCAGAACCTATCAATGTGAACAAAGGAGAGGCAGGTTTCGGTACCCCTACTCACTCCGCAGAATCTTCAGTAACAACTCGACACGAAATTCGGAGAGCGCTTTGGAAAGTAAATCCTTGACGATGTCGTACAAGAGAATGCAAGAGATCACTTGAAAATTGTACAGTTCGGATAGGAGAACAATGAGATTGGAGCATTCTTTCCCCCGATCTCCAGGCTGGGAAGTGGGGTCGGGAGCGTCACTCTCGTATTCTTGAAGGTGGCGTTCGTAGGCTGATACAATGTTTTGGACAACAAAAGCGGCTGGATGATGAAAGGTGGACTCAGTATGTAGATATTGAGGCAGCGACTGCTCGTACCAAACTCGACGCCGATTAACCTTTGCAAGCTGGAGATGAACGCCGCATGTAGGACGACGAACGAATCAAGGAGCATAGCATGAGAAGATATGCCGTCAATCATCAAGGTAGTCAAGGTGGACGTTACGTCTGTTGAACTGTTAGTAGGGCATAGGTCAGCGAAGCAAGTGCTGACCATGCCGGCGGTGGTTGCGATACACCTGTTCTATAGCATCTAACACGGTCGACATGTTTTGCTCGCTCATTCTAAACGTGGAAAGATGAGACAAGGACGACATGGACTCACACCCGACTCACCGGTTGATCAGGCCTTTGAGCTGACGGGTGAGCTTGACGGCATCCTCCCCTTCGCTTGTTCCGGATTGCTTCCTTAGACCAGGCGGGATGTATCGTCCTGTTGATGTGTCATTACCATTGCGCTGACCTACGATGCGATGCGTACCCGAGGGTCGTGTATCGGAGTCTTTGGCATCCGTGTGCTCAGTAGCCTGATCGTGTTGTGTTTCCTCTTCTTTATCCGCGCCAAAACCAGCCCATTCATCGCTATCATCTGATTCTTCACCCTCGACGTCGTTCTCCTCCTCCTCTTCTGTCAGGCTACCTTCGCTAGGACCGTCTAATACGTCGTCCATCTCTGAGGGCTCCTCATCCTCCGACACATGCCCCGTTTCCGAGTCCTCCAAAGACTCTCGATCCAATCCGGCATCAGAACGTCCAGGAAGATCGAGCAAAGTGCCCTCAAGCTCGTCGGCAAAGTCGAGCAAATCTGTGCGCGCGTCTCGATACGTCTGCGATCACATTAAACACAAGTACCCACCACCTAGTCCATCTGCCTCGTCCCCTTGATTGCGCTTGCTCCCCTTCGAGTACCCGAGCCTGGCTTCGAGATAGGTAATGTATGCGTCTTCTTCCGCCTCTTCGCGAGTTCGAGGCGTACGGGACGCGGCTTTAGGTGTCTTGCGGGTACACTGGGAAGCGAGCTTCTCGAGCGCTGTAGGCCTTGGCTTGGACTTGATCGGTTCGCGTGACTCAGCCGGGCGAATGTTTTTGGCGGGGGTTGACTTGACTTGATCTTGAAAATGGACGGTCTTCCTCCGCTTAGAGTCGGGTACATCGACGTGTTCTTCCTCGATCTTGTGTTTTCCAACAATGGCCGAGAAATGGTCTGCCCTGCGTTTTTTGCGATCTAGCCTCTCTTGCTTCCTAGCATCCTTGCGAGAAAGGTGGTTTTTTCCCTTGTGGCGGTGGTTGTTTTCTTGTCCGTCGAGTAAGCGCCGGGATGAAGCGGAGGGTTGAATGGTACACACACCGGGGGCGTCTTGGATGTGTTCCAAGATGGATTTGGGCAAACTGGGGCCCTGAGGACGCCTTTTCGTGCTCATGGACCGTCGCAAAGGGTCACCTTCCGAAAAAGGAAGGCTAAAACTGAAGGAGTTGACCAACCCCCTTCATCAAAGTTCGAACGTTCGAACGTTCAACGTTAACCACCATGTCGACGGTCGCGATGATTATTTCCGTGGACGATTCTCAACGCCGAAACGATCTACTGGATGATCATCGGGGTGCCTGCGGATTTGTGGCGCGGATGGAGCTCAATGTGACTGATGCAAGGCTTCACCTCGCCCGCAGCTAGTCATCGCCTTTCCGTGCACGCACGAACCTCGAGGCACTCGCAGCCGGCGAGCTCGGATCCTGTGTCGCACGTTCCGATCCATCACAGGTTCAGTTGATCGGCCGAGAGCAGCCCTTCAAAAATTCCAAATGTTAGTGGGGTATACACTAGGGGGTGGGGTGGTACAGGGTAGCCATAACAAGACAAGATAACATCCAACAAAACCAATAAGTAACAAAATGACAGGATTTGCATGATGAAAGGGCCATGATTTGAAAGTACAATGATATCAGTTAGTCAAACAAGGTGTCAGAGCAGCAAGTGTTAGTACAACGGGTTGCCCATTTTTGAAATCGCGACGTGCGTATTACCGTTGATCGAGCATGTCCACCGCTGACTCCAGAATGACTTTCGGTCGAAGCAGCAATCGACGCTCCGTGGCCTCCTCCCGCGACGCCGACTGTTCCACAATCGGGTTGCGCGTCGAGCATCGAAGACCCAGCTCGATCGTACAAAGCACCGCTCCCCTGGGTGTTCCATAGTCCTCGAACACGTCCACCATCTCCTGCGCGTCATACGCCCGACCGCTGTCGGCTCCGATGACCTCAAAGTTCGTGGACATGATCTCCTCTCTGATAATGCACGCTATCCTGCAAGCGGACTTGGAGATGCGCTTGACTTGGGATCCGAAGCGGGTGCGGAACGACTCGCGGAACGACGCATGGGACTGCGGGGTGGTGTTCCCGCAGATGAGGAAGAGATCAAACGACCAACGAAAGATGGTTTCCGTCATTTCGTTGACAGCGTAATCAGCCAGCTCAGGATGGAGCTCGTGGATATGCTTGTGCGCGAGCGCTCTCCATCGGTTTGACGTAGGCTGTGGCTCTAAAAATGGGCGCAAGATGAATTCCGGAAGAGGGGCTGGGAATCGAACCGCGCACCTGACTGGAGCATGTGGGTATAAAGCTGAGTTAGGGTAATATTGGCCTTCGACTGATAACCAATGCAGAAAGATGAAAGGGCCCGAGATATGCAGTACGAAATGCAGCCCTGCAGAGCAATTTGGACCAACATCGGATCTTGGGAGTGGTCGCGAGCGAGCAACGTGCGTGTGAGAGATACACCCAACCGCGACGAGACGTCGTTTTGAGTCTGCGAGATCTTGGGCTGAGTAGGACGCTGTTTTGCAAACGTACAGAGCTCGACGGCAGAGGCGGCGAATTGCAGGATCTCAGAGTTGAGGTCCTGGACTGCCTGGATGACTTGGGCGCCAGACCAAAGGTCAGTCTTGGTGAGAAAAGTCTCCATGCTCTTGGCCTGTGCGCGTTCCTCCTCTGAGACGGTGGACATGTTGTCGAAGGGGGTGTCGTTGGCAAGCCGTTGACTGCCATTAGCCAGGGGGGTCGCCTCCTCGTGATGGTCGGACCAGTCTGCGCTGAGGCGAATCTGCTGGGAGAGGTGGGAATGGGAGGAGTTGGACCGACGGCGCGAGATGTCTTGGCTGCGCCGTCGATCGAGGGAGGAAGGGGGACGCGAGATACGGTCCGCGACGAGTTTGTCGCGTTCCTTTCTCAGGTTATCCACTTCGGCCTCTCGCATTCTGAGCAGTTCTCTGGTGTCCTTGAATGTCTTTTCGAGGATCTTGTAGCGCTCCTCCAAGCGTGCGAGTTCGAGCTGGGAGTGGTGCAGTTCTGATTTGGCGGTGTCATGTTGGCGCCGCATGGTGTAGAGCGTGCAGGCGGCGGCGGAGGCACCGAGGGAACGGCAAGAACAGGCACGGGGACAGTGGGAACGCTCTGCGGCATGCAACCTGACGCGGAGGTCGGCGCACTCTTTCTGGAGTCTGTCTACGGGGTCTGGGATGGGAGAGAGGTCGCGGGGGGTAAGGGGGATGTGTTCGTGGTCCGAGTCGTCGTCGTCGCTGGGAGTTGTGCGCAAGGACGAGCGGAGGGCGAAGAACTCGACGGTGGTTTCAAAGAGGTCTCTGAGATGAAAGTTAGCGACAGGGAGCATTGGAGCGGCGTGCTGTCCCAAGTTAACACCGAAGATAATCGGAATCACTGATAATTCGTTAGCGACTTAAATAAGGCGAGCTTGGGCTTGCGTGTATCCTTTTGCCTCGAGGCCGGCGCGTGGACTACTTACTTCTTTTGTTCGATCGGCCTATATGGGCCTCTCATTCCAGTCCCATCATGAAGCCCTCAGACATGCGCAAACCCTATACAGGGCCAACCCGCGCCCTCGTCATCGCCCTCGACGTCGGCACAACCTTTAGCGGCGTCTCCTACGCCATCCTCGAACCAGGAGAAATACCAAAAATTTACGGCGTCACTCGGTACGTCCTTGCTCGCTTCTCGCCCGCGTATCGCCCATCGCCCAGGGCAGATTCCCCGGTCAAGAGCACGTTGCAGGGAACAGCAAGATCCCATCCATTATCTACTACGATAGAGATGGCAACGTCATGTACGCCGGTGCAGAGGCAGACAACGCGTCGATCACATCCCAAGCAGAAGACGAATCCTGGATCAAGGTAGAGCTGTACGTCATATCGCGTCTCCAGCGTCTCGTCTCTCGACCTCTCGTACAGCTTCAAGCTTCGTCTGCGCCCCAAGTCCATGAAGCTCAGCATGAACGGAATGCGTCTCAGCCGACTTCCGCGCAACAAATCGCCCGTAGACGTGTTTGGCGACTTTCTACGCTACTTGTTCCGATGCACCCGCAGTTTCATCATCGATACCCACGCAAACGGAAAAGCCCTCTGGCAAGCCATAGAACACTCGATCGAGTTCGTCCTCAGCCACCCGAATGGTTGGGAAGGGGCACAACAGACCAAGATGCGGCGTGCGGCTGTCTACGGCGACTTGATCCCAGACACGGACGAGGGTCGTGCGCGGATCCGGTTTGTCACGGAAGGCGAAGCGAGTCTCCACGCCTGCGTTCAAAGCGGACTTGCAGCAGATGTCCTCTCGGTGCGTGCCCGAGTCGCTTCGGCAAGCGTTCTCGATCCGTTCATCCCCTTTGCCCCAGAATCCTTCCAGCGGCTTCCTGGTCGCCGATGCAGGCGGTGGCACGCTCGATATCAGCTCCTACGCAGTCCGAGGCACAAACCCCCTTGTCATCGAAGAAATCGCGCCACCAGATTGTCAGTCCGTCCCTGCTAAAAATGCTTTTCATCGATTAAATCAGCCCGACAGGTACCTTCGCAGGATCGGTCTTCGTGAGCCGAAGAGCGAGAGAGTTTTTCACAGGTATGTTTGACCCATACCCAGTCTCGACGTGCCTCACCCGAGTCAGAGAAACTCAAGAACTCCAAATACGGCTCCCCCGACTCTATCGATCACATCACCAAACGATTCGACGAAACGACCAAGAGGTTGTTCCGTGACAAGAATGACATCCAATGGGTTCCTTTTGGTTCACCGCTTGACAAGGACTTGACCGTGGGTATACGCAATGGATCTCTCAAGCTCACCGGGTTTGTCACTTTCCTCCCATTGCTCGTTTCCCAGCTCACAAAAATCTAGCGCGGAAATAGCCGAGCTATTCGAGCCATCCATACAAGCCGCGATAACATCCATCAAATCGCAGGTAGTGGCGTCTCAGGGAATGATCAAGGTGGGTGCATTCACACCATGATTGGAATCACATGGCTTCATTTCTGGCAGTCCGTGTGGTTGGTGGGGGGATTCGCGGCTAGCCCTTGGCTCTTTTCCCAACTCCAGGAGCGCCTTGCACCCATGAAGATCACAGTGAGCCGACCTGACAATCAAACGTGAATCCCTCCGATTGGTTCTCCCGTCCTGAACGATGTGCGTGATACTTATTATTTCCTTTTAGGTCCAAGGCCGTGGCAGATGGAGCCCTTGGCTTCTACTGTGATCATCACGTCTCGGCTAGGGTATCCAAGTTCATGTATGGCGTGGAATATCTGCGAGAGTTTGATCCTAATGATCCTGAACATGTGTCCCGAAAGGAGAGACTCTGCGAGCTCCCTTCAGGGCCCCAGCTTCTCCCAGACGCATTTGACTGTATCCTCGCGCGAGTAGGGTCCTTCCCATTCTGTTCGTCTCTTCCCCCTTATTCATCCTCCGTCACAGGGTGTGAAAGTGAAGGAATCGACCGTCTTCACACGTAAGTATTGTACGGAGCTGACGAATCTATCCACTCTCTCCGTGTTTGAAGTGGAGATATGGTGTTTTCGCGGCGGTGATAATATCCCTCCGTGGATCCTTAGGCATCATGGTATATTCCAATTCAATCCGTCTGCCCTGCGGCTAACTTTACCCGCAGAGGATTACGGGACGCTCTGCGTCGTCCGCGCAGATCTGTCGCCGCTCAGTGGCAGCGCAGAACCAAAGACGGGGAGGAATGGCAAGATGTACTGGACCATCGTCTTTAGCGTCGAGATCCATTTCGGTCTGACGGAGTTCAAAGCCCGGATCAAATGGAACGACAACGTGCGTATGCGCACCTACACTGCATGACGTCCCTATTGATCGTTTCATCTCACAGGGAAGGACCAAGTAGTAAGTGTTACGTCGCCACGCGGTGAGCTCGTTTTTGACCGGCGTCGTCTCAGCGGCCCTGCGTCCATCGTGTACAGCGAAAGTGGACATCGAGCCGATGAAGATGAAACGGATGCCTACTCTGAAGACGACTTTGGGCCCTCTCGCGCCGCCTCGCGTGGTCCATCCCGGCCCGCCTCCGTCGCTCCCTCTCGTACGCACTCTCAAGACTCTATCGGATCGGGGACCAAGACCCCACAGGGCAATGGACGGCTCGATGTGACATTCACGGACGCGGCTAGCCGCAGTCGTTCTGTATCTACCTCCCAATCCACGCACTCCCGATCTCAGTCCCAACACCAATCTCAAGTCCAAGCCCAAGTTCAATCGCAACTTCAACCGCCGCTCCCGCCACCGCAACCACAGGCCGCCTCACAACACCACCAACATCAATACAATCAATACCAGCAGCAGTACCAGCAGCAGCAACAATCCACGTACACTGAGCGCACCCGCGAATTCGAGCAGCGCGAACGTATCGCCTCTAGTTCTACCTCTGCCTCCGCTTCCGCCTCTGTGTCGCGCATGTCCTCGTCCGTCACCCACGTCGAGCGCGACCGAAAGGTCTCGGCGGCGTCGAAAATGTCTTCGTACACGTCCCAGACCCGCACGGAATCGGAGAAGGAGAGACGTGCGAGGGAGGCGACGGTTGAGAGGGAACGAGCGGTGGTGGAGAGAGAACGAGTGGCGGTGGAGAGAGATAGGGCTGAACGGGAGAGAGTGGTGGCTGAAAGGGAGAGGCTCGAGAGGGAGAGAGTCGAACGCGAACGCGAGAAGGCCGAAAGGGCCGAAAGGGAGAGGTTCGAGCGCGAGAGGTTCGAAAGAGAAAGAGAAAACGCCGAGAGGGAGAGGATTGAGAGAGAAAACGCAGAGAGAGAACGACTTGCATGGGAACAAGCCGAGAGAGAGAGGCAAAGGGAACAGGCCGAGAGAGAACAAGCCGAGCGAGAGAGGACCGCTGCCGTTGCTGCCCCGACAAAAGGAAAGAAGGGCAAGGGGACTAAGAATCTCAATACGAACAAACTAAACTCACCGGTCGACCTGGCCGACACGACAGTTGGTAAGAGCCCTGGCCAGCTCGGCCAGGCGCTCACCTCCGTCTGGGGATCCCAGTCCAAGGCAGCCACGCCCGCTGCGTCACCTTTCCCATCCTCTGCGCGATCCGTGGGGCCTGAATCACTCAAGCTGGCGCCGCGCGAACTCGAACCGACGACCCCAGCTGTTGCCGGGGCCCCGACCTCGTTCTTCTCGGACTTAATCACAGAAAAGACCCAGGAATCGCTCGTCGTCTCTTCAGGACTATTCCTCGACGTATCCCAGACCGAAGAGGTCAAATTGGAAGACACACCCGCAGGGCAAACCCCAGCCAACACCGATCCACCCACTCATTTCGTCTCCGAGACGTCTGCAGAGTTCAACGCTACTACAGAAGCGGTCGAATCGACGTTTGAAAGGATCGAGGAGTCCGAGACCAGGGGGATGTTCGAGAGCGTCGAGGTTTCCGAGACGGCAACCACCACCGCTGCCAACACCACGAGCGTATTCGGCTTTAGCACCAATGACACGTCCGGCGCACAAGGCGACACCACACAGACGTCGGATGAATGGGGCATGAGCTCCTGGGGCGCAACCAGCTTCAAGGAGACAACTGAGAGCGTGACCGCCGCCACCAAGTCGCTCGGGTTCGGATTCGGTTCGGGCAGCGGCAGCGGCAGCTTGGGCATGAACTTTTCGATGCCCGGGAAGGGGGCCCTGTCAAACACCTGGAACGGTATGAGCTCTATCTTTGGCGGGGGCACGAACAATGAGATCGAGCTCGATCCGATATTAGGGCCGGCGGGCGAGGGCGGGGGTGAGGGTGGGGGTGAGACTCCTTTTTCCACGGAGGAGCCACCCTCTGCGAATGCGATCGAGGGCGCAGCGGAGGGCGCAAACGCAGTTGAGCTAGAGACTGCCCCCATTATTGTACCCGCTCCACTCGACGGAGCGCTGGAGGCCCCACTCGAGTCAGCGCCGCCGGCAGGACAAACACAGGATGAATTCCCTCCGAACACGGAGCCATCTGCGACAGAGAATCCGACTGACGCACCGGGAGAAGAAGAACAAGACGACGGTTTTGCCACGACCAAAAAGGGTAAGAAGAAGGGTGGTGCGGGAGGAAAGAAGAAGAAAGGTAGATGATGGGGAGAAGAAATGCGGCCCGGGGTACTGCGATGAAGCTGGAGTTGACGGAGATGGCACTTTCTCTTCAATTTCTTGTGATGGCTGGGCTTTCTTGTGCTTTGATATAATTCTGATGGCATACCCACAAAGTCGTTACCCTGAACGTTCACGCGAGTGCTGAGCGCTGTGCGCCCATGTAATCCACGTGAACTGATATCATTCCATGTGAAACCAAATCATCATCAAGGCATCAAGGGTCGTGATAATTGTGAGTACATAAACCAATTAGAACCAAGGGTATCTCATAATAAGCAATCCATAAATGGAGAGGTGGTATAACGAAAACGAAAACCAATAGTATGATGGAATAGATAATCCAGGTGGCCCTCTGGCGCTTCATCGGTCGATCCCTGCCAGCGTACGATTGCTAATGCCCTGCTCGTAGCTTCGCTTCCGCAGTCGCCCATTCTCACCGGGGAGGGGCAGCCCCGCTTTCAGACTGATCGCGCTGGCGCTCTTCTTGGCATCGAGGGAGAAGGTGGCGCTGACGGATGGCATGCTCAGTCGGCGGATCCAGCCTTTCGGCTTTTCGGGACGGAGGAGGATGGGTGGCTTGGGGGGACGAAGGTCGCGCGGCGACGGGGACACGTCCCTTACCTTGTACTTGCTCACCGAGCACGTGTCGCACCCACAAAATGGCGCGTGATCTTTCGTTGGCAAGACCGGTGATCGCGTAGGCGAATGCGAGGTGCTCGGACGCGTCAGGGATGGAGTGAGGCCCGAGCTGTCCGTTGACGACGAGAGATTGATGTGCGTGACGCTCTGAGAACCGCGCTTATGGTGGAAGGGGCTACTCCTTGGACCTTTGGGTCCATCACTGGTGTTACCCGTGTCTGGACGCGCGTGGAGAAATTGAAATCGATCGCGCTCAAAGTCACGCGTCCGTTGGTTGAGTTCGCGCTCGCGTTGCCTGAGCTCGAGCTCTTTCTCCTTGAGTTCGAGTTCCTCAATGCGTTGCTTGCGTCTTCGTATCTCGTTCTCGTCGATAGGCAGGTCGCGTGCTGCTGTGAGTGCAGGGGTATCCGGTGGGAAACGATCCACAATAGGGGATACAGTTTGCCTTGGAGACAGGAGTTCGTCGGCTGGCTGATATCGAGAAGCGATCTCGGAAACACTCATCGGTAACCGAGGGATGTCTTTCGGTCCCTGTGACGCGGTTTCAACCTTGATCAAAGGAAAATGTAAGTAGATAAAGCGAAAGGTACGGAAGACAACAACCAACCGTTTGGGTATATCTATGGCGTAAGGCCGCAACATTGCCTCCCGTGCTGCGAGTGGAGTCTGCGCGTTCGACGGACTTCTTCGCAGCATCGACGCTATTGCTTCTGAGGGCCCTTCTACTGCTGTCCGCGTGGACTCCAAATTCCTTCTCGGTAGAAAAATATTCCGCCCTCTTGAACGGTGACACCGGTCTGTTGGGTTTATCTGAGGGCGGAGGCACCCGAGTGATCAACGAGAGACGTCTTGGCTTCTTCGTGTCCCCTCCTAACCCTATTGGTTTGATAGTCCCCTTATCCTCGGCGGTCAAGGGTTCAGATCTAGGTGGTGCATCTGGCGTGCGTGACACTGGGGGAGACGATGATGAAATCTGAAGCACCTGATACTGTGAAGATTTGGAGGTATCCAGAACATGCGATTCCGGCAAATCGACGACTGCCATCTGTCTGGGAGAATCGGACAGTATAGGGGCAGGTGGGGCTAGGGTACCGTTTGACGGAGTGGGGTTAGGACTGCCGGCACGAGAATGCACAGATTGGAGACTTTGAAGCTGTATTTGTTGTCGTTGCAACTCTGCCTCGTTCATCGCCAGAGGCACAGGAAAGTGAGTAGGCGGAAAAGGGAAGGCAGAGAGGGTGGTGATCGAATTGATCGAACCCTGATTCTGATTGGACGTACTGAACGGTGAACGAGGGGGGTCGAGTGATGTTGCCGCGGGTGCGGAGGCTGATCCTAGGCTGTGGCTAGGGGGAATGGGGAGCATTCTACGGGATGGCGTGGAAAGACCTGTCTGGCCCCACTCTGAAACCGCCTGTGTGATGGCTGGATGCGCAGGAAGAGTTTCAGAAGACATATCGGGCAGGTCGTCAGGAAGAGGTCCTGTCCAAGCTCCTTCGCAGAGGGAACGCCATTCTCCAAGCGATCCAATGGAGGGAGAGATGCGGCGTATGCACTCGCAAGTACGGGTCCATTCGGCATCTGCTACGCGAGAGAGGGTCGCGGCTACACTAAACGTTACCATGGTATTTTGTTGGGTGACATGTACTGCGTGGTTGCTGGACAGACCAGGGTCATCAGTCACATCGAGATCTCTGACTACATGAAGACTCACTATTTCTCTTGAGACATCTCTGGACCAACAACGCTGAGGAGGTTGATGTAACGCGCGTGCTCCTCGCTTGCATCCCTGGCCCCTTTCTTGGACTTCTTCTCGTAGGCTTGACCTTGAAGCAGAAGAGTTAGAAAAGTCAAATTGGGGACTGGCAGGATTTACCAGCTTGCTTGATTCGGGCATTAGAATCGTTCATGCGCTCGTCGTGTGCCTTTTCATCCTTCTGAAGGAGACTTGAGCCGAGTTCACGATAGGCGAGAGAGAACTGACCGCGAGTTTCTTGAGCCATTTCTTGAACTCTGCGCCGACGCTATGGGATTCCTTTGCCACCAGCTTTACAAACTTGCTGTCGACGTCTGCTAAGACGTCGAGAATGCTGGCACTCGCACCGAAAGCGTTGGCTGAGCGGTTCTCGGCTGGGGAACACGTGCGACGCAGAGGATGGACCCACCTGCAAACTGGACGTTTGTTTTCAGTCCTGCGGCCTCTTTGAGGGCCTTTGCCAGCTTTTTCTGTACCGCTGCGAAAGCAGAGGCAGCTTCGCAGTAGTCGTTAAGGACGCTCAGAAGAGCCTCTATCGTGCGACAAGACTTGTGAATGTCCTGACGCTCCACGGCTGTTGAGGTGGAGGACATGATGACGGCCGACGCCGAGTCCTCGAGGCCTCACTCACGACCTCACCGTCGTCGCGTACCACTCTGAAGGTGTGAACGGACTTTGAAATTCGCCAAGATCTACAAAAATAATAATCTACTGCGCTCGTCTGAGTGGAGAGCGCGATCGCGAACGACGACGACGACTGTCTGGTTCATCGCTCGCTCCTCTTTTCTCAACTTGGTCCTTCTCTCTGCCGTCACGTTTGTCATGCCTCCGTTTCCACATCAACTTCCGTACACATTTCGGACATAACACTGTTTTGACAAGGGCTTCCTTGTGCTCTCCGTGCTCCTCGTAGGCGAAAGGGAGTTCGAGTGTGGAGAGATCGGGGGTCGAAGATGAGCGATGATGTTCACACCGGGTATTCGCACAGGATGATTCACCAGTTCCGCCGAGAACCTCTGATTCTGTGCGCCAGCGGAGGGCAAACTGGACAGGGTCAGTTGATGTTTCATGATATGATGATGGTAAAACGACGGACGTTACCGGACTTGTAGTGCTTTAGATCACAGATCACAAACTCGCGATAAAGGCTGTCGTAGTACTTTTTGGCGAGCTGATCGTTCCAGGATGTACTGCTCTCTGCATCTGTGTCGTCTCTGAGGAACCTGTAGGGTGCGACTCAGACAGTGTGCACTGGAATGCGCATGGATGTAGGTACTTGTGTGAAGCTTTGAGAATGTCAAATTCGGTGACTGCCGTGTGTGTCGAGGCAGTTCTGGGGGTGGACAGCGACATATAATGATGGAAGTCCCACGTGAAGGGATATCGCACACGGTTGTCACGGTCTTGCGTTGATCGACTTTGGTTGGTTCGATGATAAAATGGTGCAACGTCTCGAGGACAACAGAGTACTACTTCCGAAATGGATCGGCTGGTACGTGTCAGATTTTCTGGCGTGTTTCGCGGGGGTTCCCAAACTGACATTAATGGATACAATGAGATGTGATCTCCTCCACGCTCAGGCTGACAACCAACCAGCGGCGAACACCAAGAATTCGGTCAGCCTCATGGGATTCGCCGTGGCATGCGTTGGAGCATCCCTCACAACACAGATCGGTCGTCGGTTGTTCTCTCCTCGGCTACAGTAGTCGTCTTCTGGTCACGCTGGCATATCCTGCCCCACTTTTATATCCTCCTCCTTCCCAGGCTCGTCCACAGTCTCTCCCTCTTCCCCACATCTCTCCGGATCACTCATGCCCTTTGATCCCTTCCGCCGCTTCCGCCTTCGTTCTCAGGCTACTCCGGTCGCGACCCTTCCTTCCGAGAGCGAGGAAGACAGTGACCGACCCGGTCCCATCGTTCATGTCTCCGCAACAAAGAATTCCCGCAAGTCTCCCGAGCCTCTTCTCACCGCTCCAAGGGACGGGAAACCTTTGGCGAGGGACGGCGGTCATAAAGCACTCACCCTGGACAAGCCTCCTCACCCATCCCATCCTGTTCAGCCATCCAAGATGTCCGCCGTCGTGAGGTTCGTAAATTACCTCCTTTCCATTCCATCCTGTCCCCCCCACGTTCATTTCGTCATACCCCGTTTCATACGATCACTCTCCTCCGTTGTGTTACCTTGTGATTTTTAGTTCTCATCCTTCCACCCAGCGTCTCCCACTCGGTTGAGGCTCTTCAACCCCCCACGAAATCAACCTTGATCCGCCGGGTAACGTCCAAACTCAACATTGCCATTCCCTTGAGATCCGGAACCCACGCTTTGCAGTCTCGCCCGTCGACACGGACATTGCACGGTGACAAGGGTCCCTCCGCACAAGGACCCCGTTCTCCCATTCCAGTCACTCCATCTCTCCCAAACGGCTTCATCTCTAAACAGCACAGAGAGGCCGCTCTCCGAGAACGCGGTCTCCTTCCTCCCCGCAAAGATCTAAGCGAACAGGAACGCGAGGCCGATGAACGTCTAGCCTGTGCACCTCCACCGGTTAGCCTGACTGTCAATGGGTCAACCGAAGCCGAACGGCTCAAGGCAAGCTGGCTCGCTGCCAGTCGAAACTCGGAGAGCAGCGATTCAGATTGTGATCCCCCACCTCCCTCGTACTTGCAGTCAACGAGGTCCTCTTCTTCCCTTCCTCTGCCCGATGCCGGCGTTGTACGCCGATCGTGTGACGGCAGGACGGACCTTCCTTACGCAGGCAGACCTTCATTTTGCAGTTCTGTACCGCCATTGTCCGCCTCTTCGCACCTCGAGGTCTTACACGAGGAACCATCGGAACTAGGACCAATCACACCACCGCCTCCGTTATCGCCTGCCAAACTTCCAATTATTGTGTCTACTTTGTTCGACTCCCCACCTTCTCCCATACTTGTCGAAAGCCCTGTTTCATGCACTTTTTCGTCACAATGTCCAGGGTCAACACTAGAGTCGCATTCGCAATCCAGCCACCCTCCTCCTGTCCCCGAAAAGGAAATTATTCGTCTGCCTCGCTCTCGTAGGCGTACGAGTGATTCATGCGACCGACCTCGCAAGGTTGTTGGATCCTCGTTGTCCAGGTTGGGGACCCATTCCCTCACCAATCTCCGTCGTTCTGTAGCGGGAAGCCTCAGGGCGCCGAGCTCAAGCACGCTTTCCACCACAGACCACTCTTCGTTGATGTCTCAGGCACCGAGGATGGCAATTGACCCAACCATGCACAGTATAGGAAGCATTCTGAGGGAGACAAGGGACATAAAGGATGCTGAGAGCCGCAGATTGAGCGAGCTCGCCTTTCTAGACTGATCGTACATCAGTCCATCTTGTTCATTATTTGATTCGATTCGACCTTCTTTTTCTCTTTCTCTCTCGCGTGTATATCGCGACAATGTATACCAACCATCACAACGACCGACCTGTTGCTCCACTTTTACTCTCACCGCCATATCTTTATCCAACACGGAATACCCAGGGACGTCTTATCTGGATCTCACATTCATTCATTACATTCATTTCCGTAGTGCCACGCCAGGTGGTCGCCTTTTAATCCGGTGTGCTAGCTTATTACTTATTACTTATCTCAAGTTGAGGACTAATGCAGTCACTTACATCATCTGACCTAACCACCATGAGCAATCGGTTATCGCCCTGACACACCAAACCGCGATCGCCCTCTGGCCTGCAGAGTTGCGCCCACTACATAGATGAGTCAAAATGATGGCAACGAGGTCACAAGGTGCGCCCAGGCCAACTTGGGTCTGTCGTCCTCTTCTCCTCCGCACTATATCGTACTCCCACCCCCATGGTCCCATCAACCGCAGTACAGCTCAAAGAAGAAGGCAACGCCTTGTTCGTCAAAAAGGACTTTGTGCGCGCCTATGAAAAGTACACCGAAGCAATCACGATAGATGGTCAGAACGCGGTCTTGTATGCCAACCGCTCTGCGTGCAGCTATGGGATGGGCAAGTGAGTCCGCATCTTGGGACGCGTGTGGCGGGCTGTTACTCAGCGTGTACTCTCGTATACAGGTACCTGGACGCGCTGCGGGATGCACAGAAGGTAGGCGTTGCGCCTCGTCCGTTTCGGGACTAGGCTGCTGATGTTGGATGGATTGCTCGCACAGGCTACCGAAATCGATCCGAGATATGCAAAGGGGTGGTCCCGCCTCGCGACCGCTCGTGAAGTGCGTATCCCATCCGTTTAGGCCGGCACTGCGTCGCTTACATCATCCCAGGCTGCTCTCGAATTCACGAGCGCTGTCGAGGCGTGGCAGAAAGCCCTCGACGCGCTCCCCAAGACGGATCCCAGCCCAGCAGAGCTCAAGCAAAAGGAGCAGTATGCGGCATCCCTGCAGAGTGCTCAGGAACGCCTCAAAGCCTACTCCTCGAGGCCGTTCCCGGGCATCGTGACAAACGCGCTGGAAGAAAAACAGCCGTGGATGGCGGCAGAGGAGATGCTCCCCGAGCTGCAGGCCGCCGGCCCTGCCAAGTACTCGAGCAGTGTGAGCTAGACGTGTTGTCCTCTCCGCTCGTTCCGTGTCTGATTCGGAATCTCGGCGTTAGGCGTACGTAATACACTTTGCCAACCAAGTCAGTCGACATGTCGGGTGATTGCATCGTGCTGAATGATTGTATAACAGGAGTTCACGGAAGGCATTGGGCACATGAAGAGCTTGAAAAAAGTCCCAATTCAGGGTGTCCCAAACGGGTTTGCAATTGTCGGGCACACGGAGGTCAGTCTCTTCCCCATGCACGGGTTAAGAGACACGCTGACATTAACGTCATAGGGCCTCACCTGCATCACCAACGGGATCATGCGAGACATGCGCGTGCTCCGCATGGACTGTCAGGATTGGATTTCCAAGTATAACGATCAAAGTGCGCAGGTCGTCTTTGGTGTTTTGCGTACATTGATCGTCATACAGTACAATTCGAGGCTGAGAAGCGCAGAGCGTGGACCTCGGATGGTTTGGAAGGTATTCAGCAGAAAGCGCTGGAACGTCTGAAGAAAGAGGGATGGAACGATGTTCGCCCTGCATTTTCTGTTACCGTTCGGTTCGTTCACCCGTTGCCGATCGAAGCTTCTTGCTTAATTCTTAACGTCAGTGCATGGTTGATGCGTGCCATTTTCGATTCTGAACTTAGACAAGCACCCCATGTCGCCGTCGAGAGGCTCAAAGAAACTCTCGAACTGCTTCACTGGGGTCGCCAAGTTTGGCGAGATGTGTCCATCGATGACAAGGGCGTAATTTTTAAGGATACATTCGTCAGAGGAGTCAAGTCAATATATCTCGAGGTTCTAATTGGGGTGAGTCGCTACGCGATACGCTCCTTGCTGAACACGGCTCATGCGCTATCAGGCTTGTGACGAAGCGAGCGGCGACGATAAAGCAGCGATCCTGGAAACTATCTTGAGTGAAGCGCAGGGACTCATTGAAGACATCGAAAAGACCCCTCTTCCGAGTCAACCCAACTTGAGTGAACCCGTCGATCCTGGGTTCGTGTCGTCCTTTTATATTTACCCAGCTGCTCAGGCGTACGCGTACGTTCCTTTCCTTTCCGCTATCGAGACGCATCTTGATATTCCATTTGTAATTGCATAGCTCCCAAGGATACTGCTTCATCCAATTGGCTCGATCCACTGAGAACCCGGCGGAGCAGCGTCCACATTACCTCTTGGCTATTAAACAATACACTCTAGCGGCTCGGGCACTTCCCCCAGACGACGAAAGGCATTGTTGTACGTCTCCATTCTCACGTGATTGCCCTCGAGTTGCGATTGAACATACGATAGGGTATCTGCACTGTGCACTCGACCCTATGCTGCGCACTGACGCGCCCAAGCACGTGGTCATGAATGTCGTGAACTTGATTCGAGGGGCTATGCCTATCATGCAGAGAATTTGGGCAAACTCGGCTCTGGCGAAACAGGGCAGGGATGCGATGCTCGAGACGGCGTTGCGCATGGCGGAGCAAAAGTGCGGGTGATGGACGGGAACACTCGCGATTTCATAGTCCTTTCAAGTGGTTTTTCGAGGATCCTAGTCCATTTAGTTAATGCCTTGTGCCTGGAAATACCATTGTTTTGCAAAGACATTAGCACGTACGTAGTCGTAATGCACCACTCTATATAATCTTATCCCCATTTGTCAACTTTGACTCACTACGAACTGGGACGCGCCAACTTCGAACCACCACAGGAGCATGACGCGGTCTCGTTTTATGCGGCGATCTAGTGCTAGGGATACATGATGTAATTTCCCGCAACGCTTGACTTGGAAAGCCGCTGTCCATGTACGTGCAAAATCTGGTTGCGCGGATAATCAATATTGACAGCGACTCCAAGGTCGCAAAGCGCGCCATGAGGCAAGCCTGAACCAAGCTGGAACAATCCTCCTCTTCTACTCCACACGCCGTTACACCCCCCCTCATCCCCTCACCGTCATCGTCATGGCGCCACCTACCGCGGCACAGCTCAAAGAGGAGGGCAACGCCCTGTTCGTCAAGAAGGACTTTGCGCGCGCCTACGAAAAGTACACCGAGGCGATCGCGGTGGATGGCCAGAACGCGGTCTTGTACGCCAATCGCTGTGCATGCAGCCATGGGATGGACAAGTGAGTCCGAGTCTCGGGGCGCGCGTGGCGGGCTGTCGCTCAACGTGTCTCCTCGTCTATACATAGGTACCTGGACGCGTTGCGGGATGCACACAAGGTAGGCGTCGCGGTGGCGTCGTGCGTTTTGGGGACGCTGCTCAACTGGGTTGTTTCGACAGGCTACGGAAATCGATCCAAAGTATGCCAAGGGGTGGTCCCGCCTCGCGACTGCTCATGAAGTAATGTGCCTCTCCCGCATAGACGTACGCCACTGACACTACCATCCCAGGCTGCACTCGATTTCACGAGTGCCGTCGAGGCGTGGGAAAAGGCCCTCGACGCGCTCTCCAAGACAGATCCTAGCCCGGCAGAGCTCAAGCAAAAGGAACAGTACACAGCCTCCCTGAAGAAGGCCAGGGTACACCTAATGGTCCACTTGTCGGGGCTGCACCCAGATATCGTGGTCAACGAGTCCAGGGAAAAGCTACCATGGGCGGCGGCGGCGGAGATGCTCCCCGAGCTGTATGCTGCTCGCGTTGCGACATGTTCGACCAGTGTAAGGTTGTCGTCTTCGCGTTCGTGCCTGATTCACATTCTTGACGTTAGGCATACGTAATATATCATGCCAACCAAGTCAGTCGACAGGTCGGATGACTGAGTTGTACTGAATGTTTGTATGACAGGAGTTTATCCAAGGCATTCAGTACCTGAAGATGTTGAAGAAGATCCCCGTTCGGGATAGTCCGGACGGGTTTGCGATGTACGGGCATACGAGCGTCGGTCTCTTCTCCGTGGACGGATCATAGGACACGTTTGACATGTATCAACGCCACAGGGCCTCGCCTGCATTACCAACGGGATCATGCGAGACATGCGTGTGTTCCGTATGGATTGCAACGATTGGGTTGACAAATTCAACGACCAAGGTGAACGGGTTGTCTTTGCTACTTCGGGCACGTTGATCGTCAATGACACCAAACAGTACGTTTCGAGGTTCAGAAGTACAAGGCGTGGAACATGGAGGATGTGGAAACTATCCAACAGCAAGCGCTGGGACGTCTAAAGAAAGAAGGATGGGACAAAGTTCGGCCCGCACTTGCTGTTGCCGTTCGGTTCGTTCGCCCGCCGCTGACTGAAGCTTCCCATTCAATCCCCACTGTCAGTTCATGGCTCATGATTGGCATTTTTGATGCCCAATTCAGACAAGCACCGCATGTCGGCGCCGAGAGGCTGAAGGAGACTCTCGAGCTGCTTCATTGGGGTCGCCAAGTTTGGCGGGATGTGCCGACTAGTGACAGGGGCGTGATTTTCGTGGATACGTTCGTCAGAGGAATAAAGGGAATATATCTGGAGATTCTGGCCGGAGTAAGTCACTGTACGATATGCTTCTGGTGGACACAGCTTATGCGCTATCAGGCTTTTGCGGGAGCGAGCGGCGACGATAAGAAAGCGTTTCTGAATACTATCCTCAACGTGGCTCGAGAAATCATTGAGGAAGCCGAGAAGTTTCTTCCTCCGAATGAACCCCCTTCAAGTGAACCCGTCGATCCCGGGTTCAACGCGTCCTTTTATATTTATCCGGTTGCCCATGCGTATGCGTATGTTCCTTTCCCTTGGGGTACCAAGATGCATCTTGACATTCCATCTACGATCACATAGCTCGATGGGATATTGCTTTAACGAATTGGCGCAATCCGCTGTGAACCCGGTAGAAAAAAAGACGTACTACCTCTCTGTCATTAAACAGTACACTCGAGCAGCCCGTGTACTTCCAGAGGACGACGAAAAGTATTGCTGTACGTCTTCATTCACCCGCCATTGCTTCGAGGTGCGATTGAGCGTGTGATAGGGTATTTGCACCGTACCCTCGACCCCATGCTGCGAACTGGCGCATCCAAGGACACGATCATGAGCGTAGTAAAAGCGATCCGAGTGGCAATGCCCAAGATGCAGAGGATTTGGGCACACTCGGCGATGGGGAAACAAGGCAGGGATGCAACGCTTGAGACGGTGGTGCGCATTGCAGAGCAAAATTGCAGGTGATGGACGGGAGCTCGCGCAAAAGTGTTTCATGTCAAGGTACACGTGATTTCTTGTACATACATGTGCTACTTGTTGGACCGGATAGTGTGATTTTCAGGAACACGGAAGGCCGTAGGCGTCATTAATGGGTGCAACATCTGGTTGCACGGTGGCAGAATCGGGTGCGAAGGTAGCTTGGCAGTGACTTCAGACGTTCAAGCAAATTGAGAGGGTCCGAACAACGGAGTCCCACGGATGGACCACGACGTTTTGGAACCCAAGGAATGGGTATTGGCAATGATGCGGACGGATCCAGATTTGAGAGGGCGGGAGGCCGTGTCGTGCCCATCGAATACTACCTCATCGCGCGTCTTAGCAACAAGCGTCCGAGTCTGAAGCTCGGCGTTTAAGCATGCGGATGCAATCATCCGGAGGTGCTGATGCTATCGTGATGACGGGGTGGGAAAATGCGTGGAAACTTGATGAGCGGGTTGTCAAGAGACCTCACAAGTGTATGAACGCACCTGGATTGCTGGACCATTATCATGATAATGTTCGCCTAGCGCTTACCCTGGAGATTTCTCATCACCGCTGATAAATGCCAACACTCGCGATGGCGTCGTGGCGACGCTTAAAATATTTGGGATTGACTGTGGCACGTGTGATCATCTGGCGTGTTGATGGCTGACATCGTGATCCAGAACATCACGGCGATGAACGGGTTGCCAGTGAAAAGTATGAGTAACACTATGGCTCTGGTGTGGGTCGTTGGGGAGATGGCATTCTAGCTTGGATACCCTGATGGTTTCAATAATGATGATGAAGAGCAGCAGCGGAGTCGGGAGCGGCGTGGAGCGCGAGAAAGGGTGCACGTCCCCTAAAAGATATGTCTTGATCGCGATCACGGTTGCGTAATTTGAATTCTTAACGATCAGGTATGGTAATTGGTGTACGCCAGCTCTCACAGTTGACTCAACGCCACCAATTTTAGTGTGATAACGAGAGAAACCTGTTTGCGGGACGGACACGTATCAGTGTACCAGGCACTGCCGGTCTTCCTCCTGGCATTCCAGAAGCAGAACGTTGCTGTGAAAATGTGCTTAATCTGACGGGCATGGGAGCGTCTTTGCGCACACTGATCTCGCGGGGTTTCTAGTTCAAGGACCGCGGATCTTGGAACACCTAGATAGCCTTTCTGGATGGCGGACTGTCTGATGGAAAACCCATTACAGGAAATGTCTTTGCGCCAGTAATTCTGGAGGTGTTTCACTTCTTGCGAGATAAGATCCGCAGCCAGCTGGATTATGCAGCTCAATGACCGAGTTGCGTAAGTAATTGTCCTTCAGCTGTCATTTGACACCGCCACTGGGGTGGAGTGACAAACGATAATCCGGGGAATGGCGTGCCAGCAGGATGTTGAGCGGCGCCGCGGGGGAGCAAGATTATGAAATTCAATGACAACACGTGCTAGCAGGGAGCCGGGAGTTGCCATGTCGGGGTTTTATAAAAGATCAGCTCGCTGACGTATGGAAAAGCATATTCCCTCCCTCTCTTTACCTCTCCCCACAAAGATGAACCAGGACAACAACGACGACGTGCACCACTCAAAACCGATCCCAATCTCCACCCAGCACCTCCGTAACCGTTCCACATCGTTCTCTTCCGACTCCACTTCCCCCGCGTCATCCCCCCCACTCGTCACTCCGAACAACTTCCCAAACACGCGCTTTCCCGTCTCTTCTAGCTCCCCCATTCTTTACTTCTTGTCTCAGTCTTCCCCATCTAAAACTCCCGCAACCTTTCCTTTCCGTGGTCTTGTGCCGCCCCCCCTCCTCGAAGGTGCGTATCCTGCATGGACCTCTCGTCTCGTCCTCCAACACCCCTGTGCAACAGACGAGCCGGCTGAAGAACGCAACCCGCCCACTTCGCACGCCCGTCGTTCTAGCATCGCCGGTCGATTCCAACCTCAACCCTCAGTGCCAGAGCTTCACCACGAAAGGGGTGTAAATGTCCTCAGGCGTCTCTCCCTAAGAGCTCCCAAGGTGTGTTTGCTCTCCCTCTTTGCACCCTTTGACTCATCTGATGTCTGGCAGTCTCCTGCGACTGATATATCCCAGCCAGACAACCCTCAGTCCACACCCAACACGGCCATATCGAACACGCCGGTCTCCGGCATCACGCGACCCAACCGCAAAGTCCACCGTTCAGCAACCGTCACTGAACGTCCTCGCCGTGCGCCTTCTCCCATGGGGGAGAGGATTCTTAGGGGGCACTTTGACGGCTTCAATTAACTTATCTCATTTGTTCCCTGTTTCAGTTTCACATCGTCCCTTTGCAGCACCCATCTCACATGTCCTGGAACGTTTACATCTTCAGACTCCAAAAGCAGGCTGTCCATTCGTTATCGCTATTGTTCGTCACACTCTGCGTCAGACACGATGACATGTGCAGTGGCGTCGATATCTCCTGCGTGTCGCAGAGTAACCATTTTGGCACACCCATCATCCCCATGCCGAGATATCCTAGTGCGCACCGTAGTCATTTTACTTATCAGTGGCTCCGTCTTGTTTCACATTGCCTTTTTTGCATGGTGTAAGATGTACCCCTGAACGTTGTACGTTATGATGTACTATGCATTAGTTCCACGTGTACTGTTATGTATCTATACATTCCCTCCAAAAATAGTTCTGCCCAAGATCAGTAACTGCCCGCTGGACCAGCCAGTGCTAGTGGTTCCTCTAAAGTCTAGGAGACCCGCTTGTACTTGTTGTACGTAGCAGAAGACACCCCCACGTCGACTTCATCCGCGCAGAGTCTCAAAAGACGTCTCTCCAGCTCGGGGTCAGGATGTACCTGCACTGGAGGCTGGTACCTGCTCCAGCCCCACCAAATCGTCCAATGGATCCATTTCAATTTGAGAACCTTGCTGTTCGACTCCCGCTTCGTCGTCCGAGACGTGACAAGCCGTGCAAACGCCTGCTCAAACGTGAACCCGGTGTCATCGACCTGATCAAGCGCATCTGTCGACTCGCAGCTGAGTGAGATGGCCTTCAGCCAAGGTGCAAGAGGAATGTTGCGATCGCTCTCCGACATGTTGATCATATCCTGGAGGAGCGGCGCAATGAGGGACGGTACGTCCGCCCCATTGAGCTTCAAGAGCACCAACGACGGACAGCGCTCCATCACCTGCCTCAGCTCCGCGGTCGAGATATCCACGGCCGTGAGCGTAAAGTGGTTGAGCGAACACTTGGAGCGCGCGAGGAGCGCCAAGAAGCTGTCGTGGCACCAGCTCGTAGCCATATTGCTCGTATCCCAGACGCGCGTGAGCAGCTGAAAGTCGCGCAACGCCGGCGTCGTGAGCGCCTCCATGAAGTGCGTCATGCACTCCTCGTGACTGCTGATCGTGACCATCACGAGCGTGGTGAGGCACGGCATCTGAATGCGGTCGCGCGTCCCTTCCCACTTGGTCTCGCACTTGTACTGCGTGATCTCGACGTGGAGGTGGGTGAGGTGCGGGGCGTAGGTGAGGATGCCGAGGAGCTCTTCGATGTCGGCGGGCCGGTACCCCCCGCGGAGCGTCAGCTGTGTCAGCTGCGTCCACGGCAACGTCCTGTGGCTATCCGGCATCGCCCCGGCGGGGATCTGCAGCTCCTTGAGCCGTGGCAAAAACTCGGGGCAGAACGGCGCCCAGGGCGTACACTGAGGCGATATCTCGAGCTCCTCGAGCGCGGGGAGGTGAGAGCGCACGAGGGCGCTGAAGGCGTCCCAATCGCGCGTGGCGGCGGGGAAGTGGACAAAGATGGCGCGCCAGCGATCTGCGCTGTCTGCGATGATGTGGCTCAGGCGGCGGAGGAACGCCTGGGGGACGTCGTCCGTCAAGAAGTCGTTCCAGAGCCAGAGCGAGATGCAGAACGGGCGCGAGCGGTGGAGCCATGCGTCCAGGATCTCTTCCTGTGTGTCGAGGGTGCCCGAGGTGGGGAGGTCGAGGTAGAGGGCTGTCCAGAGCCGGGGCATGGCGAGGGAGAGGGTGCGCCAGCTGCGGCAGACGCTCCCAAGGAGGAGCGGTGCGCGCCGGCTGGGCTCGCAGTGGGGCCCGCGGACGTGGACGTCGCCGCAAAAGTCGAACACGCGGGCCATGATCTCTGGGGGCATCCGTCTGATCGGGGACAGGAGCGCACCGAGGTCCTCGACGTACGACGTGAGCTCGCGCTTCCGGCGCTGGAAGTCGGCGAGGCGGGCTTGGAGGCGGGTGATGTCCTCCTCTACGGCCTCGAGCTCGGCCTTGGGCTCTGCGAGGAGACTGCGGACCTGCTCCCGTTGGTCATCTGGGGGCGCACTGTTGGTCCCCAAGAGACGAATGATGGACGACTGGGACACGGCATGAGCGTACGAGAGAGAGGTGATCGGGGACGTATTGCTTACCGGGGGTATGTCCTTGATGTCGCCATACTGCTCGAGCTTGGCTACGTAGAGCGGTGTGCCCGTCTCTTTGAAGAACATGGGGTTCTGAATGGGCACCAGGCTCTGTCGCATGCGGATTTTAACGAGATCCTGTAGCGCACGCGTGTGGCAGGGTGGCCAAGTTGCGGCATGGCCCCTTGCAAAGGAAATCACGCCAGCATCGCAACGTTGAGAAAACGTTGCACTTGACACGAGCTGTCCTCGACTTGCACACATCATTACGACTACAACGCATGGCACTGGCATTTGCACTCCCGGATCCAAGCTACGATCCGCCCATGTCTAGGAGGTGGTGCCAGTGGTAGTAGTGGGAGTGGGAGACGACCGTACAGCTTCAGCTTTCGAGTTGCCACGCCTGTGGGCAATACCATTAAAACACTGGGTCGAGGGGGTCACAGCCATGTCTACAGCGTGTTCTCAACGCTGCCACAGTCCTCCTTATGTCCTACGAGAAGCCGCACTGGCCGGTTTGGCGATGGGCATGGGTCGCTTCGCGAACACAATCTTTTTCTTCACCACAGCCGCGACGTCCCACCAAACCTCCTTCCCTTTCTCGTCTTCCTCTTCGAATTCTGGACCGTGGGCGGAAGAGGAGCCGGTGCTCCGGACATGCTTGTGGAGCACCCCAAGGGGTTTCGGCAGACTGACCACCTTGCCCTCGAGCAAATGATGTCCGATCATCAGCGTAGGCTTGTTCTAGAGTACTACGTCAGCGGGACGTGGCACGAAATCAACCACGCGTGAGTACGGACCATGTCAGCCGTGTTCAGTGTCCCAATCAACTGTCCGTCCCTCGTCGTCGATTCGGGACATTGGACGTCGAGCGTGCCTTGCAGCTCGATCAAGAAGAGCTCATCGTGCCCCAGTTTTGCAATGGAAGGGGGAAGCTTTGGAGCGAACGCATTCGGTTGTGTGACAGTGATAGGCACGATCATCGTGGCGTCTTTGTCAAGGGTTTTCGAACTCTACGCTACATACATTAACTCTCTATCAACGCCGGTGGAAAGTCTCCGAATTCCCAACTGAAGCACTCCTATAACCCTTTCTCAGCGACATCCAACGCAGCAAAGAAAGGAAACGCACTACACAATCTACTTCCGGCTCTGCCGCGGGCACCTCGCGCCCGACTGTGATGCTCGCCGGCCACGGCTGACTCAGGACATTGTCAATCACGTTCAGGATACCGTGTTTACGAATGTCGACAGCCCAGGAAAGATTGGACACCGTATCATACACGATCGACTTGCCGAGATGACACCTACGTATCGTCGTGTACATGTCACACCAACGAAAACGATGGAATGGAAGGACACCTACTTGGTCTCCATAGCGTACCCTCCCAGTGCACACGAAGAAAGAATACCATTGCACGTCCCCATCGCGATAGGGTCGGCCGTATGGTATACATGCGTGACGTGATGCGTCGATGGCTAGAAGAAAACACGTTGGTCAGGAATACCATCGTACGTCGACCAACGGGGTCCTTACAGGCGAGGGCAAATGTAATCTCGTCGCTGCCCTCTTTTCCCCCGGCGACTCAAACGCAACGACCGGTACGCCAAACGTCACGCCCAGCAACGACGCAAGCGCACCACCTACAACGTCCCCAAGTCCGCGTCAGCGATTCGTGCGACCTTCCGCGTGATGAACCTCACCAACCTAGCGAATGCCCAACGACCCATATGTTGGCCGTAGGGTACATATATGTTAAATTATTGTACAAATTCTGTACAAAAACAACGCTGAACCATCGTACGACCTCGAGTCCACCAAGGAACGCACTCACCGTACCCATAGGATAAAATAAGCCCTCCTCCGCCAACGCCTGCCCCAAACACGTCTGATCGCACTTCCACCCGCCCCGCCAGCACCCACAGACCGTCGTCCATGTCCAGTCGATCCGGGCACAACAGCAGCTAAACAACATGTTGTCGTTCAGCCTATCCTTTGTCCCCGTCGGGCCAGTGCTCCCAAAGATCCCCGCCGAGGTACCTTTGATGGAGAGCACGACCGTCGCATTGTCCGGCGTCGCAAAAACGTAGCCACGCATCGCATCCGCGTCGGGTTCCCATCCAAACGGATAGCGCTACCCCACACAAATAGGTAACACAGCGTCCGAAACCCACGTCAGTCCCCACCATCACAACACAAGACAGAAACGCACACGCACGTCGTGCCACGCCTCCCCCAGCTCGTACCACGCCGCATCGTCCGGCGTGATGTACGCATTGTTCGTCATCTTGGCAAGCTCGAGGAGCGTCTCGCGCTGCTCGACGTCGGGCCCGAAGATCTCGTCTTCGCGCCAGGGCAGATCGGAGCTTTGGGCGTGCCGGATCGAACGTATGCGTGCGGCCTCGTGTGCGGAAAAGGATGGCGGGCGAAAGGTCGAGAGTCGTCTTGTTGGTATCGTGTATGTCGTTGTGTTTCCGTCTGTGAGCGCATGCGTCCAAGTCCGAGCGTCGGTAAAGACAATGTGGGCGTCGGGTGAGACGGCATGTTGGTGTCGCAGCTCGAATTGCAGACGAGTGGGCTCAGATTTGAAGGTGTGTAGTTGTTCCTGAGGGTATAGCCTGGTGAGGAAACCGAAGAGAGAAAAGAGAGCCGTCAACGTCGTCTGGAACATCGACGGTGCACACGACAGCAAAAAGACCAAGGCTGACTCATCGGGCCGAGTGCAGGCGCAATAAAGTGATTAACCAATGGCAACGATGCGGTACAAATGAGATGGATGCAAAACCAAGGGAATATGGGAGAGAGAGATCTAGTCCATATGTACAGCCAGAATTGCCAGCTCCACTCCAGAACCAAGTGCCGTCACTATAGTAGTCAGGTATTAAGGTATTCTATACGTAGCAGTGCACGTTCGCACACCCAGTCTATGCGGCGAGATTGAGACTTTCCATAGCAAGGTCGAGAGGATCGGCAATAGCAGCAGTGGCCTGGCTAGCAGCAACGTCGGCATTCGCGGCTCTGCCAAAGAATATCTCGGGACTTGTACAAGCCGCAACAGCCCGCCGCATGTGCGTCGTTAGGAAGGACAAACCAACTTGGTAGGCAGCTATACAGTGTTAGCGTGTCAAGTCTGGGATGAGAGGTTGTTTCACCCACAATTCATCCACCCAAAGCCTTCACGAGGGACCAGCTTAAAGTCTATTCCCTGGTTCCCGTACTCAGCATCCACCAAATGAGACAGCTTGACAGCATCAAACTGCACGTAAAGACAACTCAGAATCTCCATTTGTACAGAATTCGGGGGACTCACCTTCTCCGGCACAACACCGTTGAAGTCGACGAAAGCCGTGGTCATCCTGGCAAAGAAAAAGTCACTTCATCTGTCAAAATGGGTAGCATGACAAAGGACGTACATGTAGAGGAATCGATAAGCAAGCCGCTGTGCTTCCTCTAGGTAACCATAACGTTCGAGACCAACCCAAGTCATGATCTGGTGAGGTGGCCTGACGTTCATTATATTAGCACCAAGACATGCGTGTCATTCAAAATAACCAACCAAGCATATCTATAGAAGGAGGAGTGAGCGTGGTGCAATTGAAGATGAACTCGTCTACGTACGGATAGTCCCACTGCCGGTTTGGCCTATCCAAGGAAATCTGGCCACGAGACTCTTCAGTACCAGACACGAGCCCACCAAGAACCTCAAACTTCTTTAGCGATTGCGAACTAGTTCAAGTTTAGCATGAAAAACAGGACTGAGATCGACTCCGGGGACGTACACAAGCTGCCAGCATTGTTCCTCGCTTGCGCAACCTGCCCAAAGCGCCCAAAAGCTTGTGACACTTTCGTACAAGCTCTGCTTCTCTTGAACAGTGTCATAGTCAAAGTAGAGGTTCTTCCTCTCATTCCAAAGATACTTGTCGATCATCTCTCTCCTAAACTCTGCCCTCTCAAACCACTCTTCGCTGGTCTGAGGTCTCGACGTTGAGCGTTCACGGTGAGAGCTGGCGTACGCTTCAACCGACGGGGGGAACGGCGCCAGAGGGAAGTCCTCATCGAGCTCCAACTCGTCATCGAAAACCTCCCGAATCGCAGTCCCGATGTCGACTTCGTACTTGTATAGAAGCGCTTGGAGATCGATAGTACCAAGGTTGGCACAACGCTTCTCGAACCGGTAAGTCGTATCATGTCCAGACTCCCGAACCGCGCGGTCATGCAAAAAGTATTCGTCGAGCCCAGGTTCCTTGAGAACGCCGTCGTTGTACTTTTCGCTGAACTCCAAGACCGAAATGCCGTGCTTTGCAGCGTACGGCTCAAGGATGTGGGTAAAATGGGTAGCCTCAGTCTCGGGGGGAATCCCGAGGCCGTCAGGGCGGTAACGGGAGAGACCCGTCTTGGGATCCATTCGGGGTTCAGCGATCCAGATGGTATGGTACTCCTTGATCGCTGCTTGTATGGCGCGTTTGAGCCACTGGCGGTTGGACTTCATATCAGAACGATCCAGTTGGTTATAGATTTGTAGCGCCATATCGGTTAGGAAGGGAGGCTGTGTCCGACACAGATAGTAGCTCCGAGATCCGTTCAAAATCTTGCCGTAATGCTTGATCTCGAAAATAAAGTGGTCCACCATGCCCTTCGCCATTGAAACTTGGCCATCGACGAGGAGTCCAAGCGTGATGAAGTAGGAATCCCAGTTGTACAACTAATATGCCGAAGAAGATTAGAAAAAGAAAGCAATGACTCGAGATACGACGAACCTCGTTGAAGCGAGCACCGGGTACAATGAACGGGATCCCTTTCAGTGTACGGCCACCTTTACCATCATCGACTTCATTCATAGCCAAAGCGAGAAGGCCGGGCTTGGAGTTGAGGCTTTTTACAAAGTAGGGGTCATCAGGTTTTGGTGGAAGAACGACGACATCAAGGTTCATGTGAGGTTTCTCGCGAGCTACCTTTCGGTAGTACTCTGCCATGGCTGGTTCGCCGTGCGGGACATAGATGCGTGGTTGTACGCGACCAGTGCGGTTCTTCGGGTCCGCGGTAATGATTTCGAGACCTTCCCCGTCAATGCGACGAGTGAGCGAATGCCAGAACGAGTTTCTAATCATGCGCGAGAGACGATCGACAGGGTTTTCCGTCAAGCGCGCTTCGTCAAGAACAATGCGCTTTCGGTTATGGTCCCGTGCCAGCGCCAGTTCTTGAAGGAGGTTAGACAGCATGTAGGTTCCCTGAAATATAAGAGTGAATCGAACGCGCTGTGACCAAAACGGAAAACCATACTCGGATATCGAATGTCTTGAAGCCATTGCTAGTCGCGGTTCCGAGTGCCATCATCTTGGGTCCGGCATCTGTGACACAGATCTGGAAGTCGCCATCTGTATCTTCCTGCTCGAGGATGACCCTGATGGTCTCTTCGACGTCGATAAGGAAACGGCGAGGGCCAGTGACGCTCTTCTCGTCGTGCGACATTCGGCGTGCACGCTTGTGGTTGTCCTCCTCAAAGGTGGGTGCTCGCTTTGGGTTGTAACCGTGGATTTGTGACTGCAGAGACACGTCAGACGAGCAGAGGGTGTTGAACCAACGCGTACATAGCTATAGGTTCGCGAGCGGGAGAAAGACTCTGTACCGCCATAGTACGTGGCGGCGTCCGCGTGGACGGAGCGATGTTCTGTGTCCTCGACGAAGCTAAGGCCGGGCGGGTGGTTGAGAGTTGGAGCCATGAACGGATGTAAAATGTGGGACGATAAATGAAATGGAAGAGGACCAAGGGGCACGGAATTTATGTTAGCTTTTTATTTCCGGCCGAACTTCAGGTTGTCAAGAGTGATCGTGGAAATTGGAGCGTTACCGCCGGGGAAGCGACGAGTGGGGTGAAACGTGTCTACTGAAGATGCTAATGTGTAGGTCTTGACCGTCAGATCAAGGTCAACGAGGACGCGGATGGCGAAGATGAGGTCGATAATCACGTCTCCTTTTATAATCTTACAAGTCGCTACACAGTACCCCGCCGCTTCTCTCTCAAAGTCCACCACCCCAGACGTTGTCATGGTATGCCACCGCTTGTAGCGCAAGATCCGTTCCGATGACGATTCCACGCTGCCGTGTGTTCAGCGCCTCATCGCCCGTTCCTTGGCGTCAAATGCGGTGGCCGATATCGAGTCCAACTTGTGGATCGATTGATCAATGTTCGGAAGTTGTGCATTTGTCTTGACGTCACTCGAGTCTACTCTCATCTCAAAAAGAAACCGTGCTTGCTCCCTTTTTTTTTCTCATCGGACAGCGTCGCTTCACAGTTACGTAGCGACGCTCCCGAAATTAGAGTGTTCAGGGCATCTTTCCCGGATCTCGTGTTTCATGATTGGACAAGTTAGAAGTGCATTAATAGGTGTTGCGTAAATGATCCGGTGTATCCTGTAGTGCACATCGCCGCAGTACATTGTATATGTATAATCCAATTTTGCAACCCTGGTATGAATTCAGGTCAGCGATGTGCATCAGAAACCACCCAGTTCCATGTCAGAACGAACACGCGCCAACGCGCCAACAAAAGCCGGACATTTTACTCAAACCACTTTCCGAAACCCCCTGATGAGAATTTCCAAAGAGTCATATGGCCCCGGCATCCCTCATCCTAAAAGTAAGTTGGCAAAGGAAAGTCGCTCACCTAATGTTGTACTATATCTCTTCATCATCCTCGTCTGTCAGTTCTTCCCCTTCCCGAACACCGAGATGTCGTTCAAGTCCTTGGCATCTTGCCCAGGAATGACCATCCGTGTACGGCATGATTCTCAACGGAAGGAAAAGCGTATATATCGGACTACAAAATGGTGATTCGCGTGAACAAGGATTGGTCAAAGAAGGGGCGACATACTATCCATTTGGCCCTATATTGAAGAAAAGGGCGAGATTCATACGCACTCTGTCGACCTTAGTGTGAAACCCAATGTCAAAATTATTTCACGTACCCCAGATCATAAGAGTTAACAAACGTCTTGAGTGGGATCAATACACATATGCGCCGTTTGAGTAAAAACTCACGTACCTCTCCCCTCTCCTTTGCGTTCTTACGATAGAAACTGTGGTCTTGCGCCTCGACAGAAGTTTCGCCACGTACGACTCCCCATAGGTGCCAAAGCAGCATGATAAAGACGGCGATGCACATTACGACGGCAAGTATATAGGAGATTATGAAACCGAGTTGGGGCATGGTATGAATCCATGGCTGAGTGTTGACAAAAATCAGAGATAGCAGGAGAGAAACCAGGAAGGAAACGAACCACAAATCTTAGTCCGAGCGCGTCCATGGCTTGAGGGAATCCCAGGAATGAGAAGAAGAAACTTCCAATAACGAGATATGCCCTATAAAAAGTGTTCACCCCATGGTCACACCAACGATCAAAACCGTACATAAAAAGGACAAAATGTCGTTCATTGTGAAGACCCACGCATTGGTTTATCCCTAGTTTCACTAAATGTTGGGTGTCTGATAATGCGACGAGGATGCTCACACTGTATAAGCAAAGGTCATCGCAAAGGTAGAACGAGAAAGAGATCAGGTACCGACAGGACAGTGGTGGTCATATTTTAGGACGCATTTGTTGCATATACGGCAATGATGCGCCCTCTTGGTACGGTGTACATCAGCACGTTACGCGCATATATTCAAAGATGGACACTGTAGCTCACCTCTGGCCGCATGATCCCACATCGTTTACATCGTGAAACGCTTGCGCTCACAATTTCTAGACTCGGCAGTCGCTGTCGGGACGACGGAGAAGCCCAGAGAAAGCCGGTCCCAGGATACCGCGGGGGGCCGTCAATAAACCCAGGGGGGATCGTACAGACGTAATAATAGTGCGCGAAAAGGTTGACTGCAATGAGCAAGCAAAATGGAGTCGACAACCAAGGAAGTGCCAAGCTCGGCTGCACGACGGTGACTGGACGAAAAATATCAAGCACGAGAAGTATTCGAGGGTGCATGTACTCACAAAAGCTGAGAGTTCCTAGAGATATAAGAACGACGGCGAGTCCTACAAAGTAGGGTCCTGCTGCGCCGGTGACTCGGTCGCCTATGCGTTCCACCCATTTGAAGCATCGAAATACCCAACGGGCACAGAACATCTTCTGGGTGAGCCTTTGGCAATCCGAGTTGAATCCTTGTGAATGGAGGCAGTTACCAACAAGCGTTGCAATTAATGAGGCCCTAAAAGTTCAGTCATCACGTGAGAATTTGATGAATAGCAAAGTATGCTCCTACTGTCAGCAAGTCGAAACGTTGATACGGTCGAGACGCCCGTAAATGAATTCAAGGACACCAATTCGAGCTTGCACTAATTGGTTTTCTCTCATGTAGCATGCTTCGTCGCGATTCAACAGAACTAGTCGGCATTGACTCGGCAGTTTCCTCGTCGTGACAGTTTTTCAGGACTACTTATAATTTGATCCAGCTCTACGACTCTCTGGTAATACAAATCCAAGACAAAAAACAGTCGCACACGAAAGCTACCCAAGAACAAGACATCGCATACGGACGCAAAGAAACAGTTAGTGTTGAAAGCCCTGGAAAGTGACTGCCAGTAAGATGATGATGACCGCCAATCTTTGCCTGGAATTCATCCGTTCTTCATTTCTAGGCCCGTCACCCCACCTGTTCGTAAACCAGTCAAACCTATGTCCCAGGCATCGTATCTCCCCATGCTCAAGAATGCCAACCACACGTCCCCACTCACTGACCATCCTAATCAACGAGCTTTCCACGACAGCGACGACCCACTTTGGGCCAGCAAGTGTCGAATTGATGGCTGCCGCCCGGTGGACATCACGACAAAGGTGGCGATACATGTCGTGAACGACGTTACCGACAACGATTGTGGCCGCAAGATGGAGCGCAAAGACGGAGGGGTACGTGGTGCCTGTCAGAAGGAACAACAGCACCCCGATACATGCCAGGGCGCAACTGATTAGAAATAGTTCGCCGCTGTTTGGTGCGTGATCGATGTAGCTCAGATCAGGGTACAATTTGACGAGACAGCCGTCGCCTTTGGACCACATGTAAAAGCGACGGTACGACCGCTTGCCTGCGTTCCACCAAGGATGGGTGACAACAACGTCTGGGGCAGGATGGAATCCCTGCTGGGTCCCAGGAAACCACAAATCCCTCTTCCTTCGACAAAAATCAATGTCCTCTCCCCCTCCTGTTTTAGGGAAACGTGGATCAAACTCCACGCCATCGTCGTTGCGACGCGCGATAAGGTTCGCCGTCACACCCCACGGCATGTCGGTTTCGCCAGGCATCTTCTTGGCAATGTCCCAAAAGTATGTGACGCCTGCCAAATGCACAGCGGTCGTAAAAATCGAGTTGGCTGGAGGGAACTGTGCATTTCCGATGAAGCCGACTGCCTTGGGGTTTGCACGGATGACTTTCTCCGCCGCAACAAGGAGGTCTGGTTGTGGGATGACGTCGTCGTCCAAAAAGATGATCCACTCTGCAGCAGATTCCGCCATCCCTCGATTACGCGAAGCCGACGCACCAAGATTCTTTTCATTGGTGCGGACGCGAACATCTGGCCGCGAAGCAAATCTGGTCTCGAGCTCGACCCGAGCAGGTGAATGCGGATCATCAATGATGATGATGAACATTGTGGTGCATGTCGGAGATGGTTTCAGGTTGAGCATGAATTCCAGGAACTGCAACTGAACCCGGAAGCTGGGTATGACGACGTCGAGTGTGAGCTTACGGGAGACTGCTGGACCATGCCTCAGCAGCCACTCGTCAGTGGTAGCTGTCGCTTTGTCCAGGGGGCCAAACGTCCATCCTTTGGCATGTTGTTGACGGTACCGCGCTGGCTGGTTGCCCCCGATCCCATTCGAGAGTCTCGCGGCAAACATCCTCGAGCAGTCCCAACGACGGTAGAGCTGGTACAGGAAAGGGTCGCCATCTTGGTTGATGAAAAATTCAGGAATGACGTCTCCTTCAAAGATATTTAGATGGGTGCGGTGGACGATAGGGAAGGTCGGCATCCCCGGGAAACTGGTATCTGTGAACGCCACGCATCCAAACCCATGGGGAGCACCAGTGCGACGAGCTATCTCCACAAATTCTGCGTGGGCATCCTTCATCCATCCTTCGTCCTTCAGAATGACATCGTCTCCCATCAGGACAAAGTAGTCGCATCTGTCCTCCCAAGCTCTCTTGGCGATCTGTCGCCAGATCGCGCAAACATGCCCAGCAGGGTGGTTGCAGATCTGGATCTTCACATCGCAGATATTTTGCGATGCCAGGACAGCCTCTGCGATGTTCTTGTCTGTCTTGTCGTCCCGTTGCAAGAGCAGGGGGTCATCGTGGTCTATCGCAAGATAGACCTTGACCACGAACCGTTGGCCACCAACTTGATGTGTGTCCCGCCAGGTCGTGCGCGCTAGCGATTCCGCAAAGGTTTCGAGGAGAGATAGGCACTTGTTTGGAGGATCTGAGCCGCGGGAAGTGATGGGGAGGAGAATGGCGACCTTGATGTCCATATCTGCCAGGTCGACGATCTTGCTATGACGCATGCTCTGCAGCGTTAAAATGCGTTCTTCCTCATCCATGCCATCTACAATCTTCTTCATCTCACCCTGGATCCACTCCCCCGTCCGCGTCATTCCGTCTTCAAGGGACACTTGTGGGGCCCACCCGGTGAGGACCCTCTTGGCGAGGAGGTTATTGGAGTTTCTCGCGCGAACCCCGACCGTTTTGACATCGTTATCAGATTGGAACACGACATCCAAACCTGGTTCAAGCCCCGCCCACCTGACAGCTATATCTGCAAGATTGTTGATCGTGACGGCACGATCGGAGCCTATATTGATGGGTCTTTCGTAGGTGGACGCCAGGAGCGCCACTATAGCGTCCACGCAGTCGCTAATGAACAAGAAACTGCGGCGTTGTCTGCCATCCCCCCAGATCTCGAATGCTTGTGCGCCTTTCTCTGCCAAGCGGATCGCCAATGCTTTCCGCAAGAATGCGGCGGGGGCTTTCTCACGACCATTGTTCCATGCACCGCGTGGACCAAATACGTTATGGAAACGCGCGATTTGGACGTGTATGTTGTGTGCACTGTGCTGGACGAGGAGCTCGGAGACGAGCTTTTCAAGGCCATAGTGTCCCTGTGGTTCGGGTGTTCCCCCTTCCCAGACGTTCCCTTCCTCGAGCGACACGTCGACGTCAGGATCCCCTTGCTTGTGTGCTGGGTAGACGCATGCCGAGGAGGCGTAGAAGAAGACGCGCACTTTAGCGCGGATAGATGCGATCAAGACGTTGGTTGTCATGCACGAGTTGGTCTGGTAGATGGTGAGATCGTTGCCCTCGTGGATAGTCCCCATGCCCCCCATGGTAGCGGCAAAGTGGAGGACGGTGTCGACGCCCTTGACGGCGCGATCACAAAAGTGCTCGTCGCAGAGGTTTCCGACGAGCGTCTCGTGACAGATGGTTTCCTCGAAGGCCGAGAACGGTACAATATCTGCCACCCGGACAAAGGCACCTTGCTCGAACAGGGCCTTGGCGACGTGCGACCCCTCGAAAAATATTTCAGTTTCCAATGCCTTGGTTGCGTAGCGTCCTGGCTCACGATGAATCCATTTCCCCCCGTCACCAGAAATTTACGATGATGGTCCATGGGGGATAAGGCGATGCTCGGGCGATTTCCTGCTTTGGTCATTTCCCTGGTGACTCCTGTATGGTGAATATATTTCACGAATCTCAGGAACGTGAAAACACTTACGTCGAATGTTGTTCAGTGGCTTTGCTCTTATGACTGAAAAAGATAGCCGTCAGCCTGTCGCGAGAAACATCAGAAGGACCCTCACCAAGAACGAGCTAGAACGGCGCTAAGGGGAAGAGGGGGGGTAGAGATGCGCGTAACTCGTTCTCAACTCCGTCATCTTTCTACCTTGGTCAGCATCGTGCGGTGTCATGATATAAGGAGACGGGACAACGCCCATGAAACAACGTGATCCAACGAAAGTCAGATGTCTATTGCATTTCAAAGGCAACACTCGACCACAGACCGTCTTGTATCATCTCACTCTATTCCCCATTCCATATTCCCTCATAAGCCGGTAATGCTCCTTATACTGATCATCGTTGGCTGGCTGTTTTAACGATCGTCTGCAGCAACAATGAACGCTCTTGACGCAAATGCGACTACCAACTTCTATGAATTCACCTCCACTCAAGATTGGTTCTCCTTCAACAAACCCGCGTGGCAAAGCTTTTTTCCCCTCGTCCTTTCCAAAGCGCCTCGCACGCTGGAGATTGGATCCTGGGAGGGGCGTTCGGCAGTGTTCCTCCTGACTACCCTCTGCGCTAAAAGTGGCGAACTCGTCTGCATCGACCACTTTGATCTCATGGGGACAGCGGAGGGACGAGAGCGGTACCGCAAACTCACTCACAACCTCGCGCTCACAGGTCGTCCTACTCGTGTGCTCCCGCAGTTCAGCGTCCCAGCTTTGTGCACCTTGTTGCAGGAGGAAATGAGCAAAGATCACGAGGCTGGGTTTGACTGGATTTATATCGACGGATCCCATCGCTCAGACGATACGCTCCTCGATGCAGAGTTGGCATGGCGGCTAGCGCGACCTGGCTGCATCTTCATCTTTGACGATTACAACTGGCCTGAACAGCCTCTTGACAGCCCACACCACCCTCGGGGTGGCATCGACGCTTTTCTTGCAGTTCATAAAGGAGAGTACGAACGCCTGTCGACGAACCCCGAAGAATACCAAATGGTACTTCAGAAAAAGACCCCCATGCGCATTGGCTTTCTTCTTGAACTGGGGAGGGATGGACAGTTATATGACACTTTTGAATACGGAATCAACATCGCACTTACTGCCGACTCGGCGTATGCCATGGCAGCGGCGGTGACCCTCCGCAGTGTCGTTGAGCACGTTCAGGGGCGCGTCACGCTCTACATCGTCGACTGTGGTCTCCTTGCCGAAGACAAGGGCAGGATAGAAGCGTCTTTGCCTATGCGCTCGGACGTCACACTCCTCTTTATAGCGTTACCTCCCGACCCCTTGACCTTTGACATGGGCGCTGTGTGGGCCAAGGTCGATATGATGAAATGCTTGCCTGTTCAGCGTGTCCTTTACTTGGATGCAGACACTCTAGTGCGCAAGGACTTGAAGGAGTTGTGGAACACCGACCTCGGCGGTCGCCCTCTCGCTGCGGCGCCTGACGTAGGACACCCGATGGGACACTCGGGCATCTCGCGAGGAGAGTACTTCAACGCAGGCGTACTCCTCATCGACCTCGCTCAATCTCGCTTGACGCTCGCAGACCTCGAAAAACGCTGCCGTGAGATGGCACAATCCAAATTCCGTGATCAGGATGCGCTCAACATGCACTTCAAGACTGATTGGGTCGCGTTGAACCTCGGATGGAACGCACAAGGACTCGGGACGTACGCAGAATTTGCCTCTGTGGATAGAGAGAGGCTTTGTTTGACGGAGATGGAGGACCCCGCAATCGTCCATTTCACTGGGCCTGTTCATCCGCCGGTGGAAGTTGTGTTGAATCCTTACATACAACCTTACACGGCCAAGCCCTGGGGTTATGCGGGTGCGCCGGGACATCCATACGGAAGCGAGTGGTGGGGTGTATTGGAAAAGACCGCTTGGAGAGGTTGGAGGGAAACGACGGATTTCAAGGAGACATGTGAGAGGGCGAGGACAGAGGCATTGAAGACTGCAACAGAAGAATTCGAAAAGCGGTTGGCGGCTTCTACGATGTCCTAACGCACTGGACGACCTCTAAATATTGATGTACTATGACGCTATGTCATTTACGATATGGTTTTCGGCTTCAATTTGCTACGTCGTAGGACACCTTGCATTATCCTTGACAGGAAAATGGGCTTTGACAGATGCCATTCAGAATTCAGCGCGTTGTTTCAATGAAGTTGCAACGTTGAACTCGACTACCCCACTCAGTGTCCACCTTGGCACGCCGATGATAACGAGTCGTGACTAATAGTAATTGTATGTACTACTCCTCCAAATCGTGCCTGCAATACGGTTAACAAGGGCGAGGCTTATAGCCACGAACTTTTTATCGTCCCGCATTGTCCCCTATGACTGTTTGGAGAGTGAAATCAACAAGCCCCTGGCCAGTGGCCACCAGCTTTAAATTACGAGGTTGGAGGCAAACGAGTTACATACTAGTGCGAAACAAGTACGGAATGTCACTTTCGGTGATGAAGTACTGCTGATGCAAGTACTGCCTATTTTTGGGTATAGAGGGATGGATGTAACAGTGGTCGGTAGTATCTTGGGTGGATCGAGGGGATCATGTACATGGGGACAGTGCGAGGTATCGGCACCACTCCTGAGAAGATTTCCGGTTTTCCTTGTTGGATGGTGTCCTGCCCGGCTTACGATGAATCCATTTCCGCTGGTCCTCAAAACGTGGGACGAGGAGGAGGGTATATCAGCCTCAGTCGTTCCCATGGTGGCTACGGCATGGTAAATATATCTCATGAACCTCGGATCAAATGACCTTATTCCCTAGCTTAGATAAGCCTGATATATGAAAGGGATAAAGCCGTCAGCTTGTCGCGAGGGAACGGACAGCACTCAAAAGAAAGGTACCGAAGGGATTAAACCCACGAAACACAGAATATTACCCAAAGTCATTGACAACCTCGTCCACAAGATGATGAGCTTGATCCTCCTTTTCTTTCAGGCGCAACGCCATGATTGTGGGACACAGGCCTTGCTGGTTACTCGCTCACCGCGGTGACCTGCATCCTTCAAGGCCTGCTGGGTCGCATCAAGTCTCGGATGGGACAGGAGAACCAGGACTTACGCGAAATGTGTGTTTTTTCAACCTTACAAGGCCAAGCCGGACACGTACCGCCTATAACGACTGTAGGGAGACTACAGGTCGCAAAGAAACGTGCGAGAAGCAAGGACTACGGTGTTGAAGACTGCAATGGAACTTCGACAGGCGGTTGGCACCTCTGAGGTCGTCTTCAACTTGCCGAACTGGAGAACCTCCGAACTAAACCACTGATGCGCGATGGTAACCTGTCATTTACGGCGACTTCCAACTTTCAAGACGTATTTCGTAGGGTCTATGACCATCATTATTGGGAAAACAGGCTTTGACAGACAGGAATCAGCGTGCTGTTTGGGTGTGTGTAAACCCCCACTGTGGCAATATATTATCCAACGTTCATCGATGCACTGACTGCCACTGGCATACCAGCAGTGACTCGTTGTGCTGCGGCATAACAGGGGCGCAGCGGGTATTAACTTTAATGTCATCGTATTGTTTTGATATCGCATCGCCTCCCATGATTGTTTGGAGAGTGAAATCAACGGACCCTGTGAATACGACGATGTGACAGATGTGAAAGTAGGGTTGAGTCTAAGGAATGGGGTCCGTTTGACAGGGTTTCGCCGAGGCACGCAGTTTACAGTGACTCAACCGAGCACAACATCCATAGCATTGCGATTCGAGACAAAGCAACACAAATAAAATGAATAAGATAGGTCGATAGACAACTGTGATCAGAAATACATCGTGGCTGCGGCACACCAGTGAACTGCCGGAGTCAAGGCAGTGTGACATCAGGTCATAGTGAAAGAGAGAAATCGTGAAGGGCGTTTTCATCGATTTCTTCGTCGTGGCGTCCCAGGAACTCTGCGTGGTGTTGCTCCAAGACCTGGCGCCAACTCTGTTATTCGCCGTTCTCCAACGCCACCAGAGCCTACCACCTGCACGCGTTGTACCTCCCTCGCTGCCTTTCGGGCAGCGTCCCCAATCTTCCCTGGAGGCCGTTCCTTGTCTATCCGTGACAGAGCACGGAGAATGTCCCTCGGACTTTCCCCAGGCGGATGACTGAGTCCTCGTTGTGTTGGTGGAAGATACGAGGCGAGCGTCGATGATGAACTCGAGGGCGGTGGGAGGGAATGTGATCGCGCTGACAACGCAAGCGAGAGAAGGGAGAAGCGATAATCAAGTTCCGCTTCAGCCATGTCAGTCGCTTGTATCGCCGAGTTAACGTACGAGGAGAGATTGTCCACTTTGTACTGTAGTTCTCCTATTGCCTGATCCAATGGTCTTTGGAACTCAGTCCCGGGACGAGGCTCAGTGAACATGACTTGCTTGATCAATTCGACGTCAACTCGCTCTCTGAACCCATCAGAAAGATCCTCAGCACGAGGAACGAGCCACGACCAGTCATCTTGCTGCTCTTGCGAAGTGGCTCGTTGTTTGCCTTTCGCCTTCGCAGATGAAGGCGGTCTGAGAGCCTGACGTCGTTTTTCAAGATCAGTCATGGAGCTGACTTCGTATTGATGATAAAATTGATCGACTCGTGACCAAGCCTCTGACTCGGCTTGTGCTCTTAAAAACATTGAACATGCATCCGGGTCGGGAAAGAGACTGCACGGAACAAGTAACTTACCGATTTATGTGTTGTTGGAACGTCACCTCCCGCTCTCGGTTCTTGACGTTCTGCTCATTGGGTTTCAGAGCACCTTCTTTCACAGCTCTCCCATCCCCTCCGTGACCATATACAGATGTATCGATCTTCTTTTCAGCTAACATTCGGATGAAGTCTTCTTGTACAGTCTTGAGTATTTGTTTCTGTCGATCGTCGAGCGGCGGTGGATCCTTGCCACGACTCGAGGACGATTTAGACGGCGGTTTGGAAGATTTCGTGGAGGAAGATGATTCTGACAATCGCGAGACGGCGCGTGCGGCTGACCATACAAGAAGTTGGCGTGCGCGCTGTGGTTCGGGGAGATCGCAGTCAATGTGTTTGTAAAAACTTGAATCATTAACAGATGCGTGGGGTTGGGCTATCCAAAAGGATGATTAGGATCAATGAGAAAGGGAAATTGTGATACAGAACGGACAAAATATACTGGAGAGAGACGCACAAATAACGCCAGTATTCTCGAAGCTCGTACTTATTCGCTTGCCACGCATGCTCATCGAAGCTCGTCGGGAGTGGGAGGGTGTCTGTGTTTGTGGTGTGCGAGGAACGGAAAGACCTTCACGCATCAGTTTGTTGCGCTCGATCTGAGGGGTTTCGCTTTCGGGGAGTGGTTGTGTGGCATCATGGGGGTGTCGCTTTGAAGGGGTAGTCGCTGTAGAAGGGAGTTGGAAAGACGGATGTGCCGCTTCCTTTGCTCGTGATCGACTGCGTAGATGATCTGTTTCAGACTCCATTTGACGTATATCTTCATCTAACTCTGGTTCTTCACGCGTGGTGGCGAGCACATCACGCGGTTTGGCACTTGTTGGAGCACGAGAGGAATCCGCCTTGAACTTCTTTGATGGATGTTTTGACGGCCCAGGCGTGATGCCATTGGAAGTCGAAGGTAATGGTTGGGAATGGGGAGGTGGAGGTGGAGGTTGCGAAGCGGGGTGGGAGGTTGTCGTGGGCAAGGGTTGCGACGAAGGAGGATTAAGAGGCGATATGGCGCGTTGTATGGGTGCGCGAACGATGATAAGACCCCCCGGTTGCTCTTCCCCTATGTCTGGATGCAAGGTATCAGTACTTCACGCGACAGCCGAGGAAAGTTACTCACGTTTCCGTTTGGGTGCGCCTGAGTTTGCCTGTAGCGTTCTTGATGATGAGTATACCGCGAACGTCGTGTAGTACGCTTACCTCTTTCTTCATTCTCTTTGTCGCCGCCGCTAGCAAAGGGTTTGAGTCGTCTGGTAGTTTCCGTTTCGCGCCTGGTTTGGGATCAACGGGTGCCATTGGGTCTTGGAGTCCTCCATTCGTGTGTATTCGTGTCCCGTTCATCGGTTAAGTTCATCAATCGGGTGGTCTGTGCACGATTCAAATCGAATCTTGGAGCGCGTCGTCGGACCCGGCGTCGGCGTCGGCGGCGACGGTGAGCGGCAGAGTTGAAGATGGAAGCGGAGTTTGAATATTCAAGTCCCACCTCTACTCTGCGATCAACGAAGACGCGTCGCGTTAAATTAGTGTCACGTTATGTCACGTCACGTCTACTTCGGCGGGCGAGCACCGAAGATACCCGTGCCAACCCTCACAACATCACTTCCGCTCTTCAGCGCAGCCTCAAAGTCGCTCGACATACCCATACTCAGCAGAAGCTTCCCATCAACGCCCCATTTGCCGCTCGACGTAGGATCCTGCCGCAAAACTTGCTCCAAGACATCTCGTGTGCACTTCAGAGTCTCAAAGTCTTCATTCGGCCGCCCATCTGAGGCAAGGGATTCTGTGAGTGAACCAATGGTCATGAGTCCATGCAGGTGCAGCCTTGGACAGCCCGTAACGATATGCTGCGCAAGGTGTACGAGCTCGGAGCTCGATGCAGACTCTGCCGATGCAATGGCAGAAAGCCCTGACTTTGCCTCTTCCCCCGACGTATTGACTTGCAGCATGACATTAAGTGGCGTGGTCCTTTCAGCAGGCAGTGATTTGTTTAAGGCATTAGCCGCCTTTGTCGAGGTTACGGTCTGGACCGCGTAGATGTTGGGTATCACTGATGTTCAAGTAGGATCGAGTATGAATCCAAGACCATAGTACGTACTTGCTAGGGTCTTTGACTTGTTGGACTGCAACGCGCCGATGAAGTGCCATCGGATATCATCTGGGAGCTACACAATCAAATGAGATTAAGCCACTGCTAGTAGAGCGCCGAACGCACCTGCTGGGCCTTCTCTTCCAACTCATTTACATAATTCTCGCCAAAATCACGCTGTCCAGATTCATAGCATGCGAGGATATCTGAGGCAGGCTTATACTTTGACACCGCGACGAGGGTCGGATTCGAGGAAGGAGATGAAGCCTGGCGCACACGATCCTGTACCTCCGACAGAGATTCACAAAGTTCCTTGAAGCGCTCTGGTGCAGCTTTCGAAATAGCGGTCGAAGTCATGCGTGGTCGAGCGACTGTCGCGAACGCTCCCAGAACGACGTTGCTGACTGCGTTTGGCATAAGCTCGAGCCCTGTTACCACGTGACAGGGTGCCTCACCTTCTTCTCCTAATCCCGCCTTACTCGTCTAACATGCTGTCGCTCCACGGTATCTCTGCGTGGATCGAGGTCGACGGAAAGGAACTCGAGCAGTACGGCGTCGAGGAGGATCTAGATCGGAACCAGGTTACTTGCTGGATTCCAACACAAGCTGGCAAGGTAGGGCAGCTAATCGAGGTCCACGTGTCTCGTATTCCTTACCCCCAGTAAACCCTAGAACTTTTCTGTCGTATTCAGGGACAACGCGCCTTTCAGGGAGCACTGGCTGGGCTCCTCTCTCGAACTCGATGGGTCGTCCATCAAAGGCAAAGTCCTTCGGCCCCCAACCTGGATCGGGACTTTCCCAAACGACCGCACAGTGATTCAAAACGGACAAGTATCGTCCGTAACATCCTCACGCCCTTTCGTGTTTTCGAAGCTAGAGCTTACTGGTATTTATCCCCCACACGTAATCCGTGTTTGCGCTTATACGTCAGCAGATGAAGACGAATACTTGAATCAACCATCAACACACTTGGGCGAAATACGGATTAGTTTATTCAGAGTGCAATATCTGGAATCAAGCTTATTTGAGTCTGGCACAAACGTCTCTGGCCATGGCAAGGTTCACGAACGCTCAAAGAAAGCTGTCACCCACTGCGTCTCGTGCGTCACTTGCGCTTTTCTGTCAGCGGCATTTACACGACAAATCTTTAGATATGGCCAGGAAGTGAAGACAGCGGCACAGTATACTTGCCGAGTGAGGTATCTGGATGGCAACACACCGCTCACTACGTTCATCTTCAAATACAGAGATTCTAGTCTGTATATTTACTTCTACACGGGAAACAGAACTCGACATTGCCTACAGGTCTCTTACAAGCCAATGGCATAATTCCCAAACCGCCAGTGAAGAGAGAGGCGGTGGCTGTTGTCGAAGAAGTACTTGACTTAACTAGGGATGATGGTTCAGACGTCAAGCGAGAACCCATCAACGAGGATATCGACAACACCCGTCAAAAGAGGACGTGTTCCTCCTCGAAGAGGTCAAATCCAAGCCGCGTGAGCGACGCTCAACCTGCCAAGAGAATTAAACGAGAGAAGAAAGTTGTTCCCACTGGTGAGGTCATTGACTTGACATGATGCGAAACGGGCTCTTCACTTTGCTCGTATTTACTGATCCGCAATTTATTTCGGCATGTCTGTCTTCTCTAATATTAGTGGCCTTACTTGTGGTGAAACCCTATTGTTTCCAAGTTGGCAGTACACCTTTCGTTCCAAGTTTAAACCTACTTACTAGTTATGCTCTCTCTAGTTATGTCTTTCTTCGTACGATTTCATTATCTCTTCAGCGATCATTGCTGCATGAAAGTGTAATCACTTTGAGTTTGAAGTTACTTACCAGGTAATCATAGCCATTGGTACGAGGGAAACTAGACGAGCTGGTGAAGAACACGGTCCCGATTGGAGCCTCTTGCGCACACTGACAAACATAGGGACAAAGATTACCGAGTATGCTCAACCAAATCGCTCTTTTTCGCTTCTCGCAAACTCCTGATGCAAATCTCAATAACATCGCTCACTGTATACAGGACAATAGGGGGAAGGGCAATGTGGATGTGAAAACTGGAGGTCAGACAAGGACCCACAATGGTTACGCAGGGTTCAGTGGTAAAATCAGATCGAAGTTCTCTAACGACGTGAACGTATACAGCCACTGTGGAGCATAACTATCTTGCCGCGGATAACGATCAGGTGAGCGTGGACTTTAGGTACAATAACAATGCGATAAACTGCGGGTGAGTTGGTAATTTACCAGATGGTCAGTGGGTTACAGCTCCACTCACGTTGCGCTTTCAAGCCAATGGACGAGATCGGAAGCGCTTGGGGGCTCGGATTGGTCATTTGATGACAACTTGGCACGACACACGACACGCAAGACTCAAGCAGAGTGACGACCCGAGTCCCCGATGACAAAAATTTGGATCCACCATGGAGACGGGCCGTCTTCAACTTGTGTCTCGCATGGTGCTCCGAAGACACATGAATAAGTACGGAGGGATCCGAACAATCCAAGATACGCAGTCCAGTAGGATCCGCCCGTTCGGGGGAATCACTTCCATTTGGCAATGCTACCCTGAGTTGGCGTGTGCTCGCGGCGTTCCCCTCACCACTGACTCGGAACTGTGCTGCCGTCATAGTAGACGCTCGGAGATCTACAATCGGGTTTTGATGGTCTACATGTGCTGGTCGGCTTAAGCAGGAAGATTCAATGACATACTAAATATGTAATGTGCCATCATGATCCGGACATACCATGGACGTCAGCTGTCTACATACACAGGAGAGGGTATGCATGGATCCTCGAGTTGTTGGGTGGATTTTGCCCCTGTACGCAGAGTATTTTCGGGTCGATCGGCTGCCGCGCGGTCCGGCCATGCCACAGCGAGGGACACGCACGTTTGACACGGCGAAGTTCTTCTTTCCCTCCACCACATGTCGACTTTACAACTCCATCGACATTGAACGCAGCTGCAGGGTACAATTCCAAGGAGAAAGGTGAGTCAGCGCACCCGACATGCAACCGTTCGGTGACCAACGCTTGTACATGAGGATTCCGACAGATTGGCGTGTCCAAACGACATTTTCAGTCCGAATGATGCAAATAGAACAAGAAGATACAAGAATACCTTGGCTCCCTGCCGATCCACTCACATTTCCAATTCAACAGTGAACCAGTGCAAGCGGTCATCTGGGAAGAGGACATACTGCGATCTACCTTCACAATTCGAGCCAAACTCGGCTTTTTCGACGGTTATACAACTCACAAGTGGTCAACTGGTGACGAGCGAGAGGTTGTAGATGAGTCTAATTCATAGGTTTGCACCAAAACCCTCGGATCCGTCTCACACACATTTGAAACTCATTTAGTGAGCTCATATGTCACGGCGTTGGTGGTCAATTTTGCGTAAGACCGCCAATCGCAACAACGTGTCTCTGGCATGAGAGCCTGCCTACATCATATTTTCGTCACCGCTCGCATTTTGCAAGCCATTGTTCGCAGGAGTGACATATGACAACACCCGTGATGCCAGTGATTGCCCCAGGCTGGCACCCACTTCTACGTGATAGGCAACTGTATCTTCCATCAACCATTCATGTCAATTTGGGCTGTACGAATCTGGACAGATTCAGATACTCCAGATACCACCCGAACAGGACGTATTCGAAACGTGACCGGGGACCATTGTAGCTCTATAATATACGGGACTTCTGCGACCACTGATGCAGAGTCCCCTGGCATAGCGATGTCGTTGCGCATAAACACGAACGTTCCACCCGTCTTTGGTCGGATCAATCGCTCTACAACAAGTGGCGACTACCATAATTCCGCTAGTAGGGCACACTCTTCGCCTCGCACGTCTCCTTTCCGGTGCAAACAAACTCCTCATGGCTCCCGCAAGGCGCACACGTTTGCCTGCCTCACAAACGCCGAGCTCCACCTTGCTTCTCCGACATGGCAGTTGGCCAATCAAAACGCGTGTGGTGAGTCGCCACAACATCCCCCATTACTCCAGCAAGACTAAATACCACATCCTTTCATTTCATGCCTCGGTATCTACGTTTGTGGTTGTCAAATTCATGTCAGAATCACCTCGCGGTCGTAGCATCAGTCTTTTCTCTCCTCGCACCGCAGGCAAAAACAACCTGAATTGCCAGGTTAACTCACATTTATCCAACAATGCGGAAACCCCGCATCCTTCCTGTGGCAATTTGTCCGGACGTAAACCACATAACGAGCCTTTCGAACCTGCGCTCTTGTCGATGTCTGCTACCTTTCCGACGTCATCCTTTTCACACAGCGCCCTCGACTCGCTACTTAAAGCCGAGGCTACTCTAGACCCCAGCGCACCCACCCAAGAGCCCACTAGCGACATTCCAGCCGCAATGTCCACCCTTGATGTGCCAAACAGCTCTCTCAGCAGGCGCTCTTCGCGCTCTTCGTCCAGGAACCAGCGCATCAGGTCCAGCGAATCGAAATGGGATAAAAGTCGTTTCGCCTGTGCGTCCCCTTGCCCGTCGATCGCTTCCACCAATCCGTCGTCTAGCAGCACTAGCTCGGCATGTAGCGTCACTTCGACTTGCAGCGTCGAATCCACAGGTAGCAGCACATTCAGCTTGCTCTCACCGTCACCTACGGATCGCTCGAGGCGCTCGCCCCCATCAGACTCCTGCCCTCCCATGCTTGTCCAAAGTACGACGGCGAGCCACACACTCTCTGTCACCCTCCCACGTGTTATCCAGCCAGAGATGGTCACAGTGGCAGCCAAGAAAGGCGATAGGCTGGACGTTGTTGCGGACGCTTGGCACATGGAGCGTGATTGTGAGTCAAGGGTTTTACTCGATTGGTATTTATGTTCATTGACCCACTCCCAGGCCACTATGAATGGCAAATACGTTTTGCAGCTGGGGATGTCGACATGTCGACGGTCCGCGCCCGTTTCGCACAAGATGGAAAACTCTCCATTGAAGTCCAAAGACGTGTCCCTGGGCAGAGCTGTACTCCCAGGCTTGGGATGGGATTCAGATACAGATATTAAGTGCTAGCAGGACTGACGCCACCACGGACCCACAACCGGCTTGACGGCCCCGACGGTTACCCGAGAGTGTTTGTCTTTACGTTTCCATCCCTAGCGTTATAACAGTATTACTTAGTGTGTGTAATTGTACGCAGATTCTGTTCAGAATCGTATTCAAAAAGCCGATATCCCCAACCTTCAGGCCCTCTCATACTGGCAATGCTGGCTTCATCATGCTCACTCACACATTCCGTTCTACGTATTCTTGCTTTCCGCTTGCGCATTGTACATATAATTTTGCAGTTCCACATCATAGTCTATGTTTCAACATCCCAGGCGTTAATATGATCCATTGGCATTATGACCATGACGACTCGAACACCTGCAAGTTGTGCTCATTGCCCTAACATACAAGTCGGCGCTTAGTAGCCACAACTCCGAGTCAGGGCCCGCAAGCTGAGTGCCAGCCTCCATGTCCTCCATTCCTGAACTCGTTGCGCACCACGCAAATTTTGTCACATAGCATGACTGGGGTCTTGGAAGATGCTGCTTGACTTTGTAGGTGGTTCTTCGGCCAATCCCCGGCGGCCGTTTGGTGACGTGGCACTCAAATACAGTGAGTGTACCGTACAGGGCTGTTCTGGTCCTCTGGGCATACCTTTACAACTTCCGCCAAGTCAACAGAAAATCGACCGTAACGTCATGCAAGACGGGGACGAACGTCTGCGTGCAGACTTTGCAGTGGAAGATCGAGGCAAAGGTGTGTACATTTCGACGGTTGATCTGGGGTGCTTCCAGTGACACATCGGACTTGTGTAGGCATCGTCAGTCGAAGTAATGTGATTTCTGGCCTGGGTCTGCACTCGAACTCGTTATAAGCGTTAGTTTGTCAGACTCCATGAGCGTCGATGTTCAAGTTTGAAACACCTTCGATCAAACATTGAAGCTAGGGTTGAGTGGAGGTCGTAGCATTCTGCTGTCTACACCTAGACTCCGGTCCTAGAGGCAGACCAGCCTGTCAGAGGGGCCATAGGCTGCGCTGTGTCCCTGAAGTAACTAGCATTTTGACAGTCTCCTAAGTGGTGCGTAGGCACCCTTGACTTTATTCTGCTTTGCACTGACATCTACTTGGCAATGCTCGATGTCCTCGACTCCATTGTGGTGCTGCTGTGTAACCATCCACAGCACCTACAAATCTACTTTGAGGGGTCGACTGCCACACTTGTCAAAAACTGTCCGTCGCGGGTTCTGCCGTCGACCTCGCCTTGTTTTGCTGTTCGCGCTGTGAGTCTACCCCAAATCTTGATCATCGGGGCGGGTGATTTTTCAATTGTCCACCGATTCAGATTCACAACGATACCACCCCCGATGCCACCCATTTCGTTCTCTGGCAGACCCCTGGATCGCAAAGTCTATTCTGCCCTTGACAAGTCCTAGTTCTGGCCCTGCTGCGACTGATTTATGCGAGTCAACTTTGAGTGCAACTGAAAGCGTACCCTAATTTGTATTTCAAATACGCATTTTTCGAATAGACCGACCATCAAGCCAACCATGTGCGAACCACCTTTCGAGACGAGTCGCGAACATGCTAACTAATTCAGGTAACGGGAGTCTAGACTCACGGTGCGATCAATGGCTAACATGGGCATACCAAGGGTGCGCAACAGTCGGCCAGATTAGCCCACCGATATGTATCGCAACCCCCCTACCGGGTTCTGGATCTGGACTTCAGTCGGCATTACTTACTGTACGGCCATTCCTCGGCGGTAACGAGTTCATTTCTTACCGTTCTTCTTTCCGTGCTAGAATTCGATTAGCATGAAATTCAACAACTTGCGTTGGTTCGCCCACTCTCCAGCTAACAAATGAGAATGGCTTCGACGACAAGATCAACGATTCACTGCGGTAAATACATGCCTCGGAACGCTACATTTGTAAGAATTGAATCAAACACAACCGTGACCGGTTTTCGACAGATTTTCAAACAACATCATCACTTACACGCGCAGAGTCAAAGTTGAAATGGCATTGGCGCGGCCCTACGCCGTTTCCTGAGGATGAACGACGAGCTTCTTTCCGCTGATTTTCCCAGCCCTCATTCGCTCGAGGCCGTCCGGAACTCCATTAAGCCCATTCGGTAAGACCTCGAAATTCTGGGGCTAAAATACATCCCGGTCAGTTTCTTGCCCGCTCGATTGGGGGCTGGCACACCTTGATAAGACCCTCTTTCAACCATTTCCCCACAACTTTCCAAAACTCAAGACACATGGTCTTATTGGGTTCCGCATGGGGGTTACCATAGGTCGCGATAACGGTGCGTCCCTTACCTTCTTCCTCTTTAACGACAGGTTGGAGGGTCATAACGAGCGTTCCACCCTGAGCGACAACGGACCAGGCCGCTCTCTGGGTCTCCGGCAAAGCAATGGCATCATAAGCGATCCCAATGGGTTGCTGAGTAACTTTTCGCAAAGCCGCCACGAATTGTTCGCCGGAAAGATGCCTATCAATAACTTCCGTGGCTCCAATTCCTTTAAGTTCGTCCTGATTGGCAAGGCCTGCGGTCGTGATGATAGGAGAGAATCCAGACAATTTGGCGAGCTGGATGACTGAGAAATACAGTAAGTAACCCTGAAAGCTGTATAACCCTCTCGCTTACCATACGAGCCGACGGAGGAAGAACCGCCCATGATCAAAATGGGCTTGCCAACATATTTGCCTTGACCACCCTTCACCCAAGGAGGGGTAAGTCCGGCACCGAACTGATCCGAGTACAGGCCAACTGCGGCAGTATCGAGCCCCAACGGAACAGTAGCTACTTTATCAAAATCCAGGTTAGGAGGGATCTGTAGAACGTTGACGTCATAGGTCACATCACTCTGCGCTCACCCACCTTTGCAGTATAGTCCGTCACGGCGACAGCGGACTGCTGGTAGGTGGCCTGATCATTGAAGAAGCTTCCGTGCGAGAAACTGCGAACCCGGTTCAAAGGTGTAGCAGTTCAAAGGTAAAACTGGACTTGCACTTTGTCGCCTTTGGCATAATCTTGGACGTCCTCGCCCAACTCTTCGACGACGCCTGCCATGTCGACACCCAGGACAGCGGGGAACTTTTCAACCCATCCCCCTGTCTCCTGGATCTTGTAGTCGACTGGATTGAGGGCGGCAGTGAAGACTTTGACAAGTAACTGGTGCTTGCCCGGTTTTGGGATGTCACGCTCGGCGACGACAAGCTTTCCCTGCTTTGATTCTACGAACAAGGCTTTCTGTTTCTGAGGCGCCATGATAATGGTGAGTGGATAAGTTAGATTGGATAGGGGCTATGCTTTTGCGTATTTTGTACTAGGGTACATCATACATTTGTTATTTTACCCAGTGGCCACCCCCCAAATTCTATGTCCGCTCGCTGATCTGGGTCATGTCGCGCCATGACGAAAGCACGCAAAAATCGGGTTGCCATTCTAAGTCTGATGTACCGCATCGAGGGTGTCCTCCTGAGCTCTTTGATATGAGGCGATGGTGACATCATTGCACAGTCACTGAACGAGAAAAAAAAACAATAAGATAACTATCTGAAACAAACATGCGCGACCAAGTTTCTTCTACCTTTCAGTTTCTTGCGGACGGGAAACTAGTTTTACGCCGTCGATTTGCCCCCCGTCAAACTTTTCGAGTCCAGGCCCGATCCCTCTCAGTCCCCCTGAAATCACTTCAACCCGGTTAGGCTGGTGGGACGAGCCCTCATCAGAATCCGATCTTTCCGACGGAGCCGATTGTGCTTACCAGTATGTCTCCCTTCTCGAGCCATCGGAAGAGGTGCAACCACAATTGTCTCCCAGTCTCCCAGTTCTCCTCCAGATGCGGGTTTCCGTTGGTAAGAACGAGTTCTCTGCGATCGTTGCGATGTCTGTCGATCACCGAAGGGAGCGTCAGGACAAGTCGTCCCTGTGGTCCAAGCAGTGCCCATGCCCCTTCTTGGGTCTCTCTGATGGATACCGCATCATAGATCACGTTTATCGGCGCAGAGGTGATCCGCGCCACAGCCTGTTGCAAGCCGGAAAACGGCAGATATCGATCGATCACATGCGTTGCACCGAGTCCCTTAAGGTACTCAGTGTGCTTTAGTGCGGCCGTTGTGATGATGGGAGAGAAGCCGGACATCTTGGCGAACTGAATGACTGGGAAAATGATATCAGGAACGTTATCAACTGAGGTTTGATAATCTACGCCTACCGTAATTGCCCACTGACCCCGAACCGCCGAAGATTAGGATGGGCATATTCCTGTACTTGCCTACTCCGCCGTGTTTCCACGGTGGCATGAGGCCGACGCCGTTAGTTCGACCATACAGTCCGATGGCCGCAGTTCCCAACCCCAGTGGCAGCGTCGCTGCCTGCTCGTACGACAGGTTGTCAGGAATCTGCATGAGTGTCAGAGCTGTTTGGAAACCGCGCACTTTGATCTTTGCATACCTTCGAAGCAAAGTCGACGACCGCTATGCAGTATTGTTGGAATGTCGACAAATCATTGTCGTCGTATGCACCATGGAAAAATCTGACAAATGAGCAAGATAAGGATAAGATCAGTCTTTCGTCCGCATCGGACCATCGTGAAGGGTCCTTACACATCATCTCCAGGATCAAACCTGGTTACTCCCTCCCCTACTCGCTCTACGACACCAGCGCCGTCGCTGCCCAAAACAGCTGGGTACTTGGAGACATAGATCCCCCGCCTCTGGACCTTGGCGTCGCTGGGATTGAGCGCAGTCGCTTTGACTCGGATGAGGATTTCTCCTGGTCCGGGTTCGTTGATTTCGCGAACGCCGAGAGCGAAAGGTGCTTGTCTAGATGGAAGAATGAGAGCAAAGTGTCGTCCAGGCATCGTAAAGATGGTGCCGAGTCGATGTCAGAACGGGAACGGGAAGTGGTTCAGTGAAGAAATGACAACGGATGTGAGCTCTGCTTTATACGCTGACATTGCATTGCCTCGACCGGCCAAAAGCCACACGAGAAATTAAAACCTCGTGTTGTCCGTGCTGCGTAGGAACGTGAGGAAAAAGTGAAGCATGCAGAATTCCCGGGAATCATGGCCTGGATCATCTGACGCCGCGGCTCAGGGCAACAGCCTTCCTCTAAATGGAGGGTGGGTGATTGGAATGTTAGACCCAGCACAGCACACTCCGTTTTGCAGACCCACCGATGTACCCTAATCAGGGCGCAGCCACAGCTCGGGGAGCTGAAAGAATGTACAGATTCGTTTGGATCTCAGTCAGAAAGACCATCAAAATCCTGACCAAACTACCCTCAACTGAGTGCCGACGAAAGGCGCTAACAAGCGCATCATCATCGTGGGGTGAGTGGAGAGAAATTATGACACACAGGAACGAAAACGCTAGAAGTTCTGTGGAGCAGTCACGAAACGAGAGAAAGTCGGGGTATACCATTACCATTAATTCGAGCACACTGACTAGCGTGCGACAAATGGCGTACCCCTTACGGAAATGGGGCAGGCCGTAAAATGCAATCAGAGCCCGACTTGGGAAACACAAACGCCGATTGCGCCGAAGGACCAAGGTCTTAGTCAGGACCAAGCTGTGAAGTCCGTCTTGAGATAAAAGTATGCGCCGAGAGGACTTGAGCAGAAGGGGGCGTGGGCAAGGAGATGATCGTGCGAACGGATAATGATGTAAAAAGACACGAGGTCTGGTGGGGCGTCAACGGACCAAAATATGACACGTCCACAGCAAGTCCTAGAGAGAACATCGAAGCGAGTTCCCTGGAAAACATAATAGAAAGTCATGACAAAGTGGGCGTCGATACTTTTCTAAAGAGAACCTTTCTAGAAAACAGCGGACATGAACAACGCCGCCTGCACGCCTTGTCGATGATTAGGCGATATTACTTACAGGGAACGTTTGGCTTGTCAATGAAACTCCGTTGAGCGGTACTGAGACCGATCCGAGAACGTCCGAGCGTTGGCTGACTACTTAGCCACTTGGAGGAGCCGTGTGGGCCGGAATCCGCTCTGTGCCACGTCAGGTCGATGAAATCTTTCACATGTACCTTGACGAAGGTCTCCTGAGAAGTTGAACAGGGTTGCTACTCCTGGGATAAGGGGCGAACCGGCCGGAACATCTTGGAACCACTGTAAGAACAAAAAAAAACCTTTGAAGTGCAGTCAGGACGCCTACAAGTTACACCTGTTCCAGGTGATGGATCGGTGGCTGTACTTGTGTGAGCCATTCCGAGGAGTAATCCCCTCCCTACTGGGAGTGCAGACTCACTTGCAATGGGTTGTGGTATCCAAATAATGGTCGACACAGGCGTCACCTGAGGATCTTGGTAAGGGCACTATGGAGTATACAACATGAATCAACGGGCATTGGCGACCGTACCAACACCAAGTCCGAATCACACTGTAGTAATGGTTTGATCACCGTGCAATGTGTTTCTTTCACAATCGCAACTCTGGTTTGGCACCTCTGCAGACGGCGAGCCTCGTTGTACAAGCGTGTATGTGGCAACTTGCTGGCAGCCTAAGACTAGTAACCGGAATGAGACTCGGGGTGACAGAGTAGAGTCTGCCTATCATGTAACTGGTTCGTAAGTCAATTTACGGTCAGCATAGTATTGGTGATAGCCTTACCACCTAATGTGGGTTGACAAATATCGGATCGGAGGGCGGCCTTTTGTTGTCCACTGGGCTCTCGGCTCCGTACCGGAAAGCTAGTAACCTATTTTGTCCACTCCGGATGAGCTCTTGGACCGGAGGACACATGTTCTCTCACTTGGGGTCCCTTTCAAAGGTCGCGTCGGGAACATAATCGGACATGTATTGTAACTGATAACCGTGATTAATGTAGTATCAACCATATTGTACTGTCAGGCCCAAAACGACTCAGTGACTCATCATGCAAAACTATACAAGAGGGAAAGATGGCATGTGGTGCGAGAGAGTGCGCTGGACCAGAACTAAGTGAGATCAATCATCTCCCCCAGAGCAAATAAACGTCTCCGTTCGCCAGGGTCTTCGGTCTTAACCCGTTTTGGTTTCCTGTCCTCAGAGTTGCTGGCTTGCAAGTCCCGAAGACGCTTCAGTTCGTTCTATTATGGAAAAATATCAATGGAACATACAGTGAGGTGGAGATACAAAGCAAACACCTCCAGACTCTGTATACGGTCATTCAGCTTGGCTGGTTTGATGTCTTCAGAGGTATGATCATCAATGGTTGTCACATTGCGTTCACTAGACCAGTTCTCGGGACCAGGGACACCGGCACTAGTCGGAGCTGGCCTTGGAGCGATGCCATTAGCTTGTAGCACGCCTGAGGCATAGTCAAATGTTAAGTGTCTGGCAACGTGGGCATGTAGAAAGCATTACTAAGTGGCCGGTACTTGAACACGAAGGTGAGTTGTGGTTGATTGTTGGGGATCACACGCCACATGTATTGAAAGAGTGGCCTGGGCTTCTCCGGTCCAAATCTAAGGATCGGGATGAGTGATACACACGTGTGTATTCAAGCTCAATACTTGCCCAACACAATGGACTGTCGCTTTCTTGGATCGTTCGTGAAGTTTTTCATTATTGCCTGGCACAGCTCCGCTGCCGGCAGGGCGAAAGGGCTCCTTAACTATCTGACCGCGTAACACTACCAGAGAGATCTCTCCAAGGTTCTTGTGTATCTCTTGGTTCAAAAGAGAATCATCATCTGTGTGTTATGCTAGTTATGCAAGCTCACGGTGTCCGTTTTAGAGATAACTCGCCACTAAGCTGGATTCGAGCAAACATGAGATCCCGAGTGTGTGTCGTGCTGATGTGGTTCGAGAGGATACTGGTGTCGCCCACGCCTAAGGTGCCAGGGAAGTTCGCCACACGTCCGCATGCGGTCCCGTCCACGTACACCTCTCCGTTAGTGGCTACGATGCGGGATTCTTCGTGACACTTCCATTGAACACCAAATGACTAGCCAGCGAGTTAGACAAGTGACAAGACGATGTTGGGTAAGAATACCTTTCCCTCTTCCGAGGCGATCCAACAGGTCGCCCGGGTTGGACTCTCGATGACAACATCATATTCGTCGAGCGCCTTGCCATCGACGATTACATTCGCGGTGAAAGTGGCAAGTCGCATGTCGACGCTAGAGAAAAAGGGAACCTGAGTTGTGACATCGCGAGTCGCGACGCGCCAATTTGTGCGTGAATGGTCGCGTGACCGTGGGGTTGAAGCTTTCAAGTTGGACAATGGACAGCTTCCAGAACAATGCGATGGCAGGGAACGCTGCTCGGTTGGCCAGAACTTTTGTATCGATAACTTCACCGGGCCTTAGTTCACACGTGCGGAACCGAGCATTCGGTATTTCGGAGTTACTGCTATTGATGATCAACGTTGGCTAGGTATCGTGACCAACACAGGAAACCGCCTCACACAGCCCAAGCTGCTATTTTGGCGCATCCCGGTCGTACTATCCTCGTTGTGAGAATCAAAAGTATAAATCGAGGGATATCGATCGGGTCGTCTAACACACCACCAACTCCCTCCACACGCTAATACTATGGCTATCCACAGCGCAGGCATCTTGAATAACCGTGAGACTGTGGCCAACGAACCCCTAAGGACGTCTACCTCGAAACAACTGCCTCCAGAACGCTACCAGTACTTCCTTTCCGGTTTTGCAAAGGGGCTAAAACCCAGCCCGAGTGAGGAGTCTTTCCTCCGTGTGTTCAGTAGTGCTGATCGACCTCCTAGTCCGTGGGCTCTTTCCTCTAGAGAATACACCCGGTGTGATCTCCCTACTAGCAGGAAAGCCCAGTAATGCCATGTTTCCCTTTGAATCATTTTCTTTCACGGTCTCCGATCCCTCTCACTCTTCCCGCTCAATCCCGGTCACCCTCACCGGTACAGATCTCGCCGCGGGACTCCAGTACGGACCGACAACAGGTCTGCCGCGCCTCAACGAATGGTTCCTTGGTTTGCAAGAGCATTCACACGGGAGGAACCCCTCTGAAGGCTGGAGGCTCACGATCGGGAATGGGTCTCAGGATATGATCTACAAAGTCAGTGCATTCCGTCCCAACTGGGCTGTACTTGCTGATTTTATCTAGGCATTCCATGCGATCGTGAACCCCGGTGACCCCGTATTGATCGAGGCACCTGTATACGCGTAAGATTTAGTTGGCAGTGCTCTTCTCATCAAGCCACTGATCATCTTCACTAGCGGCGTTCTCCCTATCCTCCGCGCTTTGCACTGCGAGCTTATTGGTCGGACGGGTCTAATTTAGTTCTCAACTCAATCTCTCATACACTTTGCAGAGGTTGCTACAGATGAAAATGGCGTCTGTTCAAGTGATCTTCGGTCTATTCTCGAAACCTGGCCGGCGCGGAAGCAGAAACCAAGGGTTTTTTACACCGTTCCCGTACGTTGGTGACGTCTTCACCGATCACACTTGACTTAAAACACAAACGTGATAGTATGGTTGTAACCCAAGTGGCATGACCGCCTCGAGCGAGCGTCGGAGAGAAGTGCTTCAACTAGCCAGAGAGTTTGACTTCCTCGTTTTCGAAGGTTCGTAACTGATCCTTTCTCCCGGGTCCATGGATCAGACAATATTTTTCTAGATGATCCATACTATTACTTGTACTTCGGCAAGGCTGCACGGCCGCCCTCGTACTTCAAACTGGAACTTGAGGCACCTGAAGTGGGTCGCGTGATCCGCTTTGATAGTTTCTCCAAGATCCTTTCGGCGGGTATGCGGATTGGTTTTGCGTCGGGTCCAAAGCCGATCATCGATGCCATGGATCTCCACGTATGTTCCTGTTCGCCTGTTCGCCACACTGGCGTTGTGTACACGTAATACATCTGACTTGACATTCAGACCAGCTACGCAAACCTTCAGGGTTCCTCCCTCGTGCAAGCTATCACACTAGCACTGGTTGAAAAATGGGGATACGACGGCTTTTTCACCCACACCGAGGCTGTAGCAGAGTTCTATAGAGAAAAGAGGGACACGTTCGAGAAAGCACTGCAAACTCATCTGGGAGACCTTGCAGAATGGAGAACGCCTGAAGCCGGAATGTTCTTCTGGTAGGTCTTACTTCAGCTCGGACATTCAAAGTTGCATGTAGTGCGCCTGTCCTGTGCGGCATTCCCTGAACTGGACAGTCCGCTGCATCTCCTGCGCTGCGTCCCGCTGATGCGTGGAAGGCATGAGGTCATATATTGATGAGTTGCGCATTCACGCAGGTTCAAGCTCTTCATCAATCCCGACCCTAACGAGGAAGGCGATTCAAGAGAACTGATTCAGACGAAGGCGTACGAAAACGGTATGCTTGCCCTTCCCGGTACAGTTTTCCTGCCAAGCGGGCGCAAAACAGCATACGTGAGAGCGGCATTCTCTCTCTCCACAGAGGAACAAGTCAATGAAGCACTGAGACGACTTAGAGAAGTTCTGGTAAAGGAGCGGAGCGGGAAGTAGTCGCGACGGTTCGGTGTTCACATGGACTGGATTTAGAAGGTGCTACTCACTACATAATATGGGATACCACTGAGTTTGGTTGTAAATGGGAACCTAGCGGCGTCATGTCTCTCTTTTTTGATGGACACATTACTTGCGGGTGAGCCTTTCAACTGTCTCCACAACGGTGATCTTTCCAGTCCAGAATTCTTGAAACTTTCCTCGTCGTGAATGCGGCGTTTCACCACCCGTCGTTAACGACGGCATGAAACCTTGTCCTCTCACCCACGTCAGCTCTCAAGTAGACTAGTTCGATCTCGATTCCCCAACCCACTCACTAACTCAAGTTGTCTTAGTGGGACTCGTAGTACCATCACGGGGGGACAAGTGGAAACTCGCCGCTCGCGTACGAGACGACTGTCTAGGGTTCGAAACACGCGTTCACCACGACAACCCGGCTTCCGCCTTGGCCATTGCACGATGAGCGTGGAGTGCGCGTGTTTTATTACTCGTGCGATGACTTCCACTTCACCCAGCCCTCGTAATGCCGCGTACGATGTCGTGTTGGATCCTCACGTTGAGTTTGCCCATCCCATCTCCGTTTCATGTCGCGTACACCTGTTAGAACGTTCTCGCAAAGTGCTCGGGTAGCAAAGATAAGGATAGCTCTTCCCGTCTTGCGCTTGCCGACAGAATAGGCCACGAGGCCATGAGTGGCGAATGAAAGAGCACATCTTGCCTTGGCGACGATGCCCTACTCCAGCTGGCAAGATGCTATTCCGCGTATATACGCCACGTACTCTCATTTCCTTCGATATCGTTCCACCGTGAAGAAACGAGTGTCAAGACCTGTGGCGGTGGGGGCGAATCGGGCGCTCCCACGTTTCATGTAAATAGCGGAGCGCATGGACAGGAATCGCCAAAGGTCAAGTACCCCCTGCAGTGTTACACAGCCTTAAACTTGAACTTCCCGAGGCTGCGAATGGCAAACCTGCTCCAAGTGAGTCTATCACCTCCTTAACGACAGGCCGTGACTGAGTTCACACCGTTATTGAAACAACCGGCGGTGACAGCGTACCCTTGCGACTTGCATAAGCCGTCTTACGTCCTTCGCAAAGTGACCTCTCGTCGCGGGAAAACTTTTGATCTCTTCACCGCCACGATGCTGAAAAGGGGTAGATCAGGACGATGGTGAACAGATCACACGGCCGCCCTGGGTATAAGGTGGGTATCTCGTACCTGAAAGACTGGACTCATGGATTGAGTTGGGACCGCGGACATGATTGCAGGCTATCATTGCACTTGTGCGCCATGAGATCCAATCAGAGTCGCATACGCGGGAGAGTGAGTCTGGAATCGGTTTTTACCGCGGTCCGGCCTGACTCCCATGTTGAGACACAGTTGACTGATACTGCATTGCAATATGGTTGTTGTCAGTTAATATGTAATTCCGGTGAAACGGGTTGTTCAGAGAAGCTTGCAATGTCAGAGGTAGAGACGGACCCCAAGTGAGTACATAACACATCCAAGAACCACGTCGCTGGATAGCGGTAACGTTGCTGGCATGACGACGACGATTGAGAGATGAGAAGAAATCCTCGCTCTACGTCGGACGCATGACCTCCTTCCTCATCCTGGAGGGCGTGTAGTTTTGCTAATCTGATAATGATGAGTCCATGCGTGGCCCCAGATGGCTTATACCATTGGCCTTGCCACGGCGACAAGTGTCTGCCGTCTTGAACCCGAGCTAACCATCAGCAGAGTGCTTCGCTTCGACAGCTTCTCGAAGACAATATCGGTGGGAATGCGGTTTTGAACGATAGGAGATACGACGGCTGCGACGTGTGTCAACGTTTACAGGATCGAGCGGGATATCCTCGACAAGGCATTGCAAGGATTTTGTTGGCGGGGCGCAACTTCAGACCCCACTCCAGTCTGTTGGCACGTTCGTTCCCTTTTCGACACTTACGCAGTCACCCCTTTTCAAACTCATGACAGGCATCAAATGTCAGTCACACAATCTGACCTGTGGCTGAGCGAATAGGGTAAAATTCAGAGCCAAACAGCGACGGGAATAGTGACTCAGCAAAAAACTTAATATTTTCACCAAAAGTGTAATCTTAGCGCTCCCGGGGATAAGTCGGCACAAGTGCGTGTACGTTCGTTTACTCGTTACCAGGAGTGACTAGGAGTGATGGCGCTGACGAGATTGAAAACTATAATCGTGAGAGAGCGGGAAGGGCAGCAGTAGGACGAGACCGAGAGAACGGTAATCCCCTATTGACTGGATAGGGACCGCAGGTCTAATGTGCGGCGGCGCAGTGAGAAGAAAGGGCTGGTTATAGTCTAATAGATAACGTCGGTCCAGGTGCAGTGTGACCGTGATGAAAACGATCTCTGACATATGCCACTCACTGACAAGTTTCCTTCGTCAGCGCACAGAGTCACTAAAGGGCCCATAAAAGGCCTCGTTTCGCCGTGAAGTGCTCTTCAGACACCCTACCTGTGTAGCAGTAATAAGGTATCCATCACCATCATCTTCTGCCGTTACGACTTGCGACTGATCTGTTTGACAGGCATTGTCACGTCATCCTGAATTCATTCGCAGCGCCATACACAGACTCTATTACCTTAACCTACCTCACAAAGACACACAATGGCCGCTGTTGAATTCCCCGTTCTCGCGAACGCGTGTTATAAGACCACTTGCAACAAATGCGGCAAAATTACTTGGAAGGTGCGCGCATGTTTCCTTGGAGATGTTTTGTAACGCTTGGTCTTCTGTGATTCATCGCGCCGCCATCCACCCTCGTACTGAGGGTGGAAACTAGATGATCTGAGCCCTGTTTTACTGTCTGAGGGCCTTATCTTTCGGGCGCACCCACCACCGATAACAGGTTTTTCTTGGTATCGGGTTCTTTATGATCTGTACTCATCGATTTTCATTCAAACAGGGATGCGGTCTGCATGTTCAGTCGGTGAGTCACCAGGTTGGTTCGTCGCGTCGATGTAGATCTGGGGTCGTCTGTCCAATGGCGCGGAAAGTTTGATGCGGTCCCTTTTCGAAGACACCCCATCGCGGCCTCCCACACCATTCCCATTGCATTCGCTTGAGATTTTGGACAGGTCCCCCAAATCTGTAAAACACTCGGCGACCCGGGACACCGTTTACTGACAAGCTGGTCCTAGGTGATGAAGGATATAAAAGAGGAGGACAAGTGTGTGTGTAACCGTGGGGAGTTGTAGGCGAGAGGCACTGGAATAAAGAAGCGTAGGTGTAAGGAGAGATCCAAAGTGCGATATAGTTTTGTATTAGGCGGTGTCCGATGTCCTACCTGTGACCAATAGCTCCTCCACCGACGTTGCTTTCTATCTATTACCACGTCCTCCTCCTCCATCTCTGAACCATATTCCTCTCCTTATTATCAGACTTTCTCCCTCAGACCTCTTCATGTCTTCCGCGTAGCGATGGTCACCAACTCAGATCCACTCGACACCGCCCTCGCTGGCGAACCGGCTCAACCCTTTGATCCTCCTGGCTCCGTTCGGATGACCCAGGAGTTACACTTTCGATACAGCGATGACAGGCGCCCGAGAGTCAACCAGTATCTCCGCAGCCACCGCGTCGGAAAGGGACAACATGGCGAAGTGTGGGTGTGTTGGGACCTCTTGAACAATCGGCGCGAAGTGGTCAGTCCTTCCTATCCTATCGCTTGGCGCTCATTCCCTCAACACTGCTTCCCAACACCTATCAGGCTATAAAGGCCGTTAAACGTAATAATCCACGCGCCGAGAAGATGAATCTTCTTCGCCGGAGAAACCTCCCTACTTCTCCTCATACGCCTCTAACCGACAAGCTGGGCAGCCTGGAACAAAAGATACGCAAGGAAATTGCTATCATGAAAAAGTGTCGCCACGGTCATATCGTCCGTCTCCTTGAGGTCATTGATGATAAGCTCAACGACAGAATCTACATGGGTAAGCTCCCGCCCTCACTTTTTGCCGCGAATCTGGCAGACTTCCCCCTATCTACTTCCTGACTCCGCATCATGGGCGAGTATCTCAATCGAGGAATTATGACCCCGTGGCTGCAGCTCGGGACATGGTATGATAGGATGGCCTGTCCTTAACCAATTTTCGTACGCTCATAGCTGTCATATTCAGTCATGGAATATCTCGGTGGTGGAGAAATCAAGTGGCGCAACGAGCACCATCAGCCAATTCTGCAGGTTGATCAATGTCGACGAATTTGTCGCGATGTTATTCTTGGTCTGGAATATCGTGCGTGGCTTCTTATTCCGCATATACCCGCCTCTGATTATTCCTTACTGTTCCGGTTTCACAGTACATTATCAGGGGATTATACACCGTGACATCAAACCAGCCAACCTTCTCTGGACCGCGGACCGTCAAATGGTTAAAATAACAGATTTCGGGGTTTCCCATTTTTCCTATGCACAGCGCTTGGCTGCTGCAGGACGGGGTCAAGTCGCGCTCGATGACCCAAACGACCCCATCCTTCTAGACGATTCAGATCTGTCCAAACGTGCCGGTACTCCTCCTTTTCTTGCCCCCGAGGTGATTGCAGAGTACACCAGTACCGAGCCATCACCGATGATCTCGGCATCTGTTACCACCACCACGCTGCATTCTAATAAATCCGCCACGCACATCAACTCGTCGTCCACCGTGAAAGGTTTACCTACCATCCCCCACCGACAACCCATTACGAAAGCCATCGACGTCTGGGCCCTTGGTGTCACTTTGTACTGTCTTTTGTTCGGACACATTCCGTTTCGGGCTCCCGACTCCAGTGAATATGTGTTGTACAATGTCATCTGCAACAGTGACTGGGAACCAGATGAACGTATGGGAAGCGATCGTAAACTCACAGGTGGTAGACGCCCACACAAGACGCACCCAGGTTATGTCGTCATGAATCTTCTCGACAAGTTCCTTCAGAAGGATGTCAGGAAGCGTATCACAATCGACGACGCCAAGGTGAACGATTTCTCGTTCTTCCAACACAGCATCACATTAACCACGTTCTAGCGTTATCCTTGGTTTTTGAGCGACATCCCAAATCCGGACGAGTGGCTCGGTCAAACGTCGCCGAGCAAGAATGACATGGTCATGGTTACGGAGAACGAGACCCGAACGGCAATGACGGCAGCAAGGTTCACCTGGGGCTGGCATAAGCGACTCACCAACCGTATCTCCTCCCTCTTCCGCACCGTTCGAACACCCCGGCCTTCCCGTCTAAACGTTCGAAATGGCGACGAGAATACCGTTGGTGTTCAATCGCATCCTGGGATCGTTGCGGTGGAGCGCCACAAAGGTGCGACTGCGCGATTACCGGGCTCCCAGACCTCTGAGAAGGCGAAGCAAAGAACTGTCCGCTCGGTTATTCAACGGAACGACCCGACATCGAACGTGGATCGAAGAAGAGAAAGGACAATGTCCATTGAAAGATGGGCACGATCGGCCGCAAATGCTTCTTCCCCGGACGCAAACTCGAGCTCTGCACGGCTCGCAGCGGGTCGACGGGGTTCCGAAACTCTTGTCCCACCTGGGGAAAGTCGTCATTTCATCCCCAACTCCTCGCGTTCTACGGGATCTAGGCCCCCAAGTCGTGGCAAGGATGATTCAAATACCCCGCTACCAGATGATGGGCGCCCACGTCATCACTTTTCGCTTTCTTCGATCTGGCGTCCCAACTCATCTCAAAAAACCGCTTCACAGGCCTCTTCACCGCAAGATTCGTCGTCAGGTGTCTCAATATTCCAGGAGGATGCTCTGAAGCCCAGACCATCCATAGATTTCATGGCGAGGAGGAGTGATGAAGTACTGCGACACCACGGAAAGGAATACTCACGAAGCGTGCATCATTGTCATGGCGTTCTTACCGCTGCACGACGCGCATCAAGCTGGGGCGAGCCAGTCAACTATGTGGAAGATGTGACAAGCCTCAATTCTGGAGAACAAGATGGCATAGATGATGATGCCATGTTTTTGGGTGCTGGTGGTGTAGAGCCCACTACCCTCGTGTCCAACCTCCCTCTCGGCCTCAACCAATTGACGGAGGCTATCAACCATACTTCCACTGTTTTGCGACACCCACAGCCAGAACGGTCACACCTTGGCCCATCTGTACACATTTGTTGTGATGTACCCCCTTACGATGCAGCACCCAATCGTCACCATCGCTCGACAACTGCCAGCCCAAGTCCCCTCCATCACGTTGCGTACGAGTCAGATCTTAACCAGTCCAGCGAGGAAGAGTACGACGATCTTGATTCGGACTCCAGTTTCTTCCGCGATACACGTAGCAGGGAACATGAACGTGAAGCATTCCGCGCCAATGCCAGCCAGGTGTACGAGGAAGATGACGAGGAGAGCGATGAAGAGATGATTCCGATAGAGTTCAAGCGACGTCGACCATCGGTATCTGTTACTGCTGCAACTCCGCCGCCACCGCCATTATCGGACCTTGCTGACAATGGAAGGAGAAGGTTTGAGGGCTTGTCGGTTGCACCGGTGTAACGAACGTTGATCGCTGCTGTGCACTCAAATTACAGTTTCTCAATATTCAGTTCTCAATACACTTTGTTTCTCGCTCACACCATACCGTTGTTTTTAAAATAGATGCGCGCCAATACAGGTTTTATTACACTGTCGTCCAACCCTCATCTATCTTTCTCCATTTTACTTTTTCTGTGCTAGCCCTTCCCACCTGATCATTTTATTGTCATTCTGATATCACGGCTTTTTCTCAAACATCACTGTAACTTGATACAATCGTGGTCGTGCCTCATCGTCCCTTGTTTCCTCTCATCCTGTTCCCTCTTTTTCTTCCTCGATTCACTGTTCCATCCTGATTTTCTCTCATACACGATGACTCTCATTTCTTTTATCGCTCGAGAAGTGCAGGACTGATTTAGCGTGGAATTAGGCCGTTCTTTTTAGATGAGCCGATCGTTACGGCGGGGGCGCCTTTAGATATATATGCGACCGTGCTGTAGTTGTACGCTTACAGAGACGCATTTGAAATCCTTCCCTCATTCAACGTGTACCGGAAGATTCATCACATTGAACCTCTACCGACCGATACAGAAGGCTTGCCCGATGAACGGAAATAGCATTGATTACCATTGATATTGAGACATGATACACGGTACTAGAGACGGAGCGATGATTAGATAGAATGAGAGCTGAAACGGAAACGGAAAGAGAGCGACAGGCATAAGAGAAATATGTATGTGCACAGCAAAACATCCCAGTCCTGGATATTACCTAGAATATGGTGCAGCATGAAAGAGTTAGACGGAATAACATAGGGGCCAAACAAGACAGCGACCCGGCGAAGCAAGGAATGGACGAGCGAATACCTGGAGTCTAGCGAGTGGACGGTGAGCGAGCGGATAGATAGCCTCATAAAGAAGCACAACCATATGAACACGAAGAACGAAGGAAGGGGAGGAATGAAAAAGAGTCTGTCATCGTTGAAACAATGATGACTAGGGTTGTCGAGGACGGTTTCTAAACCAAACGTCGTCGACGATCGTGTTCATAGTACACTTGACATTTACGTCGGCCATCCACCAGCAATCCGCGCAGCCCCGTAGCCAACTCTACCCACGATGTTCCACAGCGCTGACGTGCCGTCGTATCCGAAGCCTTCTCCGGGAGCTTGCATTGTGTTGAAACTCGACCACGCGGCCCGATCATAGTACGTCGCACCGCCCACGGGTGTGTACTGCGCAGCGATATAGGGCCCCATGACAAGGTACATGCACGCCGATGCGCCCATGCAGAACAACAGCTGTTTCGCGATGTTGAGACCATACAAACCACTGCCACCGTTCCCAGACCCGTCTTTATCACCTCCGTAGACATAGGTGTTGTAGATGTTGTAGAACTTGTTGTTCTTCTGCGAGCTGGGTCTCGGACCTGTCTTTGTGGATGCTTCGACGATCTGGTCGATCACTGCGCATTCGATACCGAGTTCGGTTTTGAGCGAACGCCACTCCTCGACAGCGTCTTCTGAAATACCAGAAGGAATTCCACTGATCGGAAGTTGGAGACCGTGGTGCCACTTTTGAAGCGACTCGACAGGCTCCGCGGAAGCAACCTGCGAATAGGACGGGGGTAAGTCACTGTGAGCGAGTCCACCCTTGGGAGTTGGAGGAAGAACAGTAGAGGAAGATGAAGCAAGCGAGTCGTCCTCGATAGGCGAAGGTGAACGGGATGGTTCTAGTTCGACATCTGTTCGCTCAGGCTCAGGCTCATCTGTTTGAGCCCCGACGCTTGTGGTAGTTCGAGCAATTGGAAGAGGTTCAGGGTCGGTTTGAATAGCGAATGAAGCAGACGGCGCCTCCTCTGTTTGCGCTGCAAAGGTGGCAGTGGGGACCTGAGGTTTGGGCTCGGTTTGCATCGCGCACGCGGATGTGTGTTCGGACGCATAGTACTGCGTCGAAACATCCGCGTATTCCCTTGTCTCTTCAAACGTGAGTGCCTCGGTTTTCAACCGACTTCCCACTTTCTGCAATAGACATTAGTCAGGAAAAATGAGATGTGAAAGCAGTCACGCACTCGCTTCTTCCGCGTGATAATGGTCTGAATTACGTCCTCTTCCTCACCCTCCGTGTCCTGGTCCTCGCCGTCAAAGTCCAGACCCTCTTCTTCTTCCTCATCGTCCATTCCCCACTGGGCACCTATCTTCCCCAACAGCTCTGCGCCCAAACTCTTGCTCATGCTCCCCCTGGCGCTACCACTACCACTCCCTGGTCCTTGCCCAGCAGCCATCGCACTCAAATTTCTCATCTCATCCATCTCGAATCTCATCCTATCGATCGTCTCTTTGAGCATCAGATTTTCCTGTTTTTGCTCGTCTAGCTGGGCGTGGGCTTGTTGAGCATGCGAAAGTTCAGCTTCGAGCTGGGCTAGGCGCTCTTCGTAGGTATCATGCTCGCGCAGGTACTTTTGGGTTTCGAGGGCTTGCAATGCCGAGGCGTCTTGTAGGTCTTTAAGCTCTTGGTCACGCCGCCGGAGGGTATTGCGGTAACGCTCGGACTCGGCTAATCGGGACATCAGTAGAAGGCCAATGTCAGACAAACAAAGCACGGACCGCATTGTTCCTGGTATTGTTTCTGCAACGATTGATATGAGATACGTGCGTTCTCAAGGCTCTTCTGTAACTTTGCGATCTCGCTTTCTAGGGCAGTCATTTGTGTCGAGTTGACACGCTAAGAGAATTGCAATGAGTATCTCGATCCCCAGTCGAGTTTGCAACACACCTCTTTCGCCCTCAGCTCCTTCTCCTCTCTCTTAGTTGCCATTAGTTCGCTCTTCAATTCCTCCAACCTCGCCTGCATCTCCTCTAAGTCATCGTCATGCTCAGTGAGTTTATTCTGAAGAGCGCGGTCGGCTTCGATCAACTTCCTGCTCAACTCGGCGTTTGCTTTCTGTAGTGCATCAACTCTTTCAAGAGGTTCCAGCGACACGGTCGATGAAGTGGCAGAGCGATCGAACACGAGGCCTAGTGACGACTCGTCTTCACTGTCTGAATCGCTTCCCGAGTCTGACGCGGATTGACGCGGCATGGGTAATGAGGAGATGCTATCCATGAACGCGTCCACGCCACTCCTAGGATAGTCGAACGACTGCTCGAATGACGTATCAGGAGACACATTCGCTGGTGATATGGGCCCGTCGCGACTCCGGTCTGATCCGTAATGGAAACCAATAGTGTTGAGAGGCTGTGACGCTGTGCGTGAATGCGGTCGTGCAAAAGGTGGCGAGGTAAATGAGGCGGAGTTGGGAGATGTGACAGCGCTGGAAGGTGTTGTGGGGTTTGATGGAGCACGTGTTCGACCCCACGCGGAGGGACTGGTCACCGATGACTGAATGCAAATGGGTGAACACAGGGACGCGTGAGGTCAGCAAATGATGGACGAACCTCGTTGTCACTTGATCCGCGTGACGATGAGCCGTCGACGCTCCTCCGCCGACCAGCCGGTGCAGGTCGTTTCGTCCAACTCGACGGTGCAGTCGAACTTAGTGGTGTCGTCCTCTGCCGCTTCGATGAATCAAACGCGGACGGGGGACCACTCTGCAGTGGTGTCTTGGGAGGCACGCTTGGTGGGCGACTAGATTTTCCTGAAGTCCCAGCCGAATTCTGGCTCGACGATCGCGACGTTGCCTTGCCTCGCGCAAACGGACGTCGGCCCCGGGCATTTGGATACGTCATGTCGTCACTCTCGCCTTCATCACTTGCTTCCTGTGGTGAGTCATCTGGATGGTCTCTCGAATACCGTGGCGACAGTGGCTTGTCCGACGACTGGTTCTTGCCCGGGGACTCTCGCGGACTGTTCTTGGTGCGCTCAGCGATGAATTTGAGGAGGACTTGGGGAGTGACTTCGATGCCCGGGTTACTCGCGAGGAGCGCGCGAAGCATCTCCATCTCAGAGTCGGTGAGGAGGTCGACGTCGTTGTAGAGATCTGAGAATTCGCGAATGACATCTGGGAGCGCGTCTGCTGGTATTGTGGACTCTTGGGCTTGGTTGAGACGCGAGAGAGGGTGTGAAGAAAATATTTGGATGAGGTCTTGTTCGATGTCGTGGATTGAGTCTCGGTTCCGTCCATATATCGACTACGCGGCCCACCGTCAAGTACAACGCAAAAGAGACGCGTCCGAGAAACGTACCATGTTTTCGACGGTGTGGACGGTAGTCCAAGTCAAGTCAAGTGTACAAGTTGTGTTGGAGGTTGAATTGTTCTACTTGAAACTTGTTGTCCACCACATCATTCGGAAGTTCCACACAAACAAACCACAACAAGCCATTGATCGGATTTGAAGTGGTCTGCAGGTAGTCATGCTACATACATAGATACATTCGAAATAGGAATATGCAATATCTCTATGATCACCATCTCAGCTGCCTTTTCACCGCTTCTCCTTGACAAAGAAGTGCAGCATCAAGAAGCTCGCCCCTGTGAACGTCACAAAGAAGATTCCTAGCAGCGAGATATTCGGCCACCAGAAGGACTGCAAGTCATCAGACATCATTCCCGATTCACAAGTGCTCTAACAAAACGTACCTGTGCACGGAGGCCGAATATCGACAAGATCGTGGCAGCGGGCACATCCAACTCGACGCCGTACTGTGCAACCAGTTATTAGTCATCAGAACGAGCATCACGCGAGGGAAGTCGTACCCGAATTTCTTTGAGCTGGAGGTACCGTAATTCATTGACAGCGAGCGCCTCGAATGCAGCATGGAAGAACGAGATGGTGTGGAGCCATTGCAGGACGGGGGTCACCGTCTCCCTGTTGATGAGCAGGCCCGTAAAGAGCAGGCTACCAGACTACGTTAGAATCACGATTGTTACAGAAGAACAAGGCTTACTTGAACAACATAACCAACGTTCCAACCAAGCTCGCTAAACTCGTGCTCTCGAATGCGATGGACAACAACAGTATCACACTCGCAGTAGTCAAGTTAAACAACACCAACGTGAGCATAAACTTCCAGAACGCGGGAACGGTGGCAACCAGCCCGACGAGGCCATACACGATACCACCGAACAGAAGGGGTGGTACCAGACGCAACGGGAGAATGTCGAAAAGGACCTGTACCCAGAAGACATTGACAATAAGGCAAACGTCAGGGAAGATAATTTTACCTTGGACGAGAAGTAGGTAAATGTGGAGTAGTATCCATTCGCTCTGCCAAGCAATGAGTGGCGGGGTTTACTCGGTTATACCCACGTACCTTTCTCGCATGAACAGGATTCTTTCGTTTGCGAACAAGCCGAGGCTCGACAGACACGAGAAACCAAACAGGGCGAGAGTAAAGAAGAATATTCCTATACAAATGCGAAACATTCGGTCACGGGATAAACTTGAAACAGGCAGGCCAGATGGGCTCACCAAGGCGGTTCTGGAAACCTGCAATGTCATTTCCGACATTGTGAAAAAAGAGGCCGCAAATCACTACCCACAAAAGTCAATATACGCGCAGTCAAAAGACACGGCACTCACAAGCCAACGCAATACTCCCCAAGTAATGAGCCGTCAACAACGCCGGGTCCCTATACAAGTTCTTGAATGCCCTCCCACTCAGGATCCGGAACTGAGTCGCCCAGCTCGCACCGCGCCGTCCTCGCAACATTCCAGTTTCCCCAACAACGTCCCTCATCTCCACCATGCCGACTCTTTCTCCGCTGTCGTTTATCGTGCCGTTGGATGGTGTAGGTCCTTCCCCAGGGACAAAGCTGTCACCCGATAAGAGAACGGGTGAGTTTGCGGAACGCACAGCTTCGAATTCAGCCTGTATGCGGCGAGCGGTGGAGCTATTTTCGTACGCAATGACGAGCTCTGCGAGTTTATGGGATAAATCGCGACTGGCAGAGCCGTTTCCTCCGACCCTAACAGCCTCAAGAAGTTGCGATGTCTTTCGTTTGATCGTAGAACTAATGCTCATCCGACGGCCAGACGCAGACGGAACACGCGTTTGTAGTTCAGTTTCGTCAGGGGATCCGGATAACAGCGCCCGTTCTTCATCAGCACCAGAGGAATTCGACGAATTGATGCGCGTTGCACTAGATGACGGGCCCAAAGAGGGTGAATCCAAATCATCGAATTCATTGGCCGCATTGACCGTTAAATCAACTGCGGGGATGGGTCAGTACGGCAGTTACATCATGAAGACGGCCAACCAGGATTAACGTATGGCAGAGAGAAAAGGTAGAAAAACTTACTCAAGTAATCGGCCAAATTGAATCCGACAGGGCACCCCTTTCCAATAGTTTCCAACCATTCCCCAACACCCTGAACCTCGCTCTCAGCGTCCCCATCAACTCCATCAATCAGCTGAGGAGCCGGAACGGACCTCATAGGACCGGACCATACACATCGACCTTTGGCCAACACAACCAGCTCGTCAAACAAGGCCACAATCCCGCTGCGAGGTTGGTGGATGGTGAGGATGACAGTACGGTTATAGGTTCGAGCGAGATTAACAAGTGACTCGATGACGGATTGGGCATTATACGAATCAAGACCTGGTTCAAGTGTCGACATTGGTTAGCTCAGTAGTCCTACGTTTGCAAATGGTGAAGCACTTACCACTTGTGGGTTCGTCAAGGAACAAAATGGAAGGGCTTGTTACCAGCTCACAGGCAATCGAGACACGTCTCTTCTCTCCTCCGGAGATCGAACGTTTGCCTATGCAGCGCGCAATCGTTAAATAGAGGTCATAAGCGAATTGGAATGCCTCACCACTTCCGCCGATCCTCCTGTCCATGATGCCTCTGATCCCCAGTTCCTCCAATGTGCCGTACACTCTTGCAATCTTCTCGTTTTCCGACATTTCTCTCGGCAATCTTAATAGTGCGCTATACAAGACCGTCTCATAAACTGTCAACGTTTCCATCAAGGTGTCCTCCTGGTCAACATATCCAGATACGTGTCGAACTTGAGAAGGTGTGACTGGTCGACCATTGATAAGAATCGAACCGTTGACCGAGCCAATCTTGGAACGGTGTGCCAAAATATCAAGTAAAGAAGATTTGCCGCTCCCTGATGCACCCATGATCGCAGTCAGCTTTCCTGGGCGAGCGATGCCGCGCACATCTTTCAACACTTCCAGTCCGTTGGGAAGGGTATAGGCAAGTGAAGAGAAGTGGACGGTGGCGGGCACATGTTCGGGATGCGAAGGTGGATGTCTCGGGTCCGAAGGTAGAGCAATAGGCCCTTGATTAGGAGAAGTGGGATGCGTGTGTCCCACATACCAAAGACCTATAAAAGTGGAACACCAATAAGAAGGGTGTAAGAGACGTTACATCATGCGATTATCGTACCTGCAACTGTTAGAATGACGATCAGCCCAGCACCAGCACTGCTGAGCGCTATCCATCTCGTATTGTCGGGCCTAGCCGGGCGCTACTCGGCACATACATGAACACAATCGGAGTGAAAGAAACAATCAACATACACGATAACCAGGCACCTGCGAATAGTGCAAGCATTCTCCTCCCTCACAGGCGAGCGTAATGTAAGCGTCTCCGAAAATGTCATTGATCAACGAATTCATTGCTGGTTCTTCGAACCGGCACCCTTGACCAGTCTTGCAACTAAATTGTGCGGGTCCTCGGATTTCTTCGACAAGGAAGTCCGAAATATCTTGAAGGCCAAGGTTGGGTATAAATCTGGAGAGATGGAAAAATAACGTACCGACACTGCCATCCTCGCCACACAGGAACCTGCCAGGTATACACTTGCACTTGATCTTGTCACAGGCATAGACAGTGCTGTTCGTATCGTAGCCTGGTTTAGACTCCGATGTGCAACTGTCGAGACCGCAGTAAAAGGACTCCTGCTGGGCTGTCCAAAACTGGAAAGAACACTTGGCCGTCGCGTTGTCACAACTGAAAGTGACCTGAGGTGGTCGATCTGGAAGCATGTCCAAGATCTTGCGGTCTAACCACAGATTAAACGAGATGCAGGAGAAGAAGATAAACCAACTTACTGGTGATGTCACACATTTGATGGTTGCTGAATACCGTCTCCCCACCCGTGTAGCAAGTCATATTGGCTACTGTGTCATCCTCAAAACCGTCACGAATTGCACCCGGAAGGGGAAAGCCGACGCAAGCATCGTTGGTCTTGCATACTGGTGAGATGACCAAAATTAGCGGCAATGCAGGTGAAGTAGAGAATCGGCTGTACCATTGCAATTGATGCCACCCCAACCTTCTTTACATTCGCACGGCTCGCCGCCTCTGAGGGTCCTGTGGTCGCCATCCGCGAGAGAGTCACATTCTAGGAGATTTGAGGTTAAGTGCGGGCCGAATGAGAAAGAAGAAAACACACGAGGAGTGAGACAATCAATTCCACCCCAGCCTGGGGGACACTTGCATTGGCCGTCATACTCGTTGCAAAGGCCAAATTGGCCGCACGTGGATGCGGGGAGAAGACAATTGAAGCAAGGGGGACATTCATCTGTACGGACAATGTGAGCAAGTCCCGCGGTAAAAAGAAGCGGAGAAACAGACCTTTCATGTTGGAAGAGGCCAATGACTGGAGGAATGCATGAGTTCTCCGCGGGTAAATGGAGCTAGACACTTACGGAAATCTGGTAGGAAGACAAGCCCGGGGAATTGTCGATGTTCCAAGTGACATTCGACTTTGACCTTGCGGCGACATTTGGAACTTGCAGAACGGAGACCAGTAGCCATGAGCAGAGTAACGTCGGCAGTACCCGTCGCATATTGTCGACGGGTGAGACGAAGAAGGCGCTTTGGGGAGACGCGGCGCAAGTGCGTTGGCGTGGGAAATACTTGCCTAACCTCCCCTCCACGGAACTGCCTTGCCATCGTTTGGGCCCAGGCGTAATGCCAAACGCAAAGTGAATGAACAGTCTCAGAGACTCCGATTCTTTTACACGATTGCCGGTAGAAAGCCGCATCGTCGGTTGATTCATCTTCTGAATCTTCTACTGCCAACTAGATGGGTCATCATCGTTGTTTTTGCAATAAACCTGTTCCGCGGAGTCGTCATTGACATAACAGAGTCTGACGTGGCCAAGTATTCCGTGCCGTGTCCCCCGGATCCAAGTATAGTAAGGATGGTCAACGCCACCGGCCACGCGTGGAGGGTGAACGTGCTTCCATCCCTCTACCTTTCTGTTCATTGGGTATTCGGGGCATTACCGCGCAGGTCTTCGGTACGTTGTCCATTAATCCTGTAGATGCGTGCCAATCGGGGGTTCTGATCAACTGTGAGCATTTGTCGACCTGGTGTACCAGTTGGCAGAGTCAGTGGTTTGGTCCGTCGTGGAGTACCCCATCTCCTTTCCGTCGGGAGTGGCTTCTATCCAGCTTTGGCCAGATCACGCCTTATTAGCATATGGGTAAGTGGATTCGAGCCGATCTGTCCCACACTGTTTCTAGATCCCAATGACCGCAAGCCTGCTCGTGCTGATACATGAGGTTTCATTTCACTCTCCAGAACGTCCATCGTCCCCTGGGATCAGACGGGGCTGTAAAACGAATCCAGTCTCTAGATCCCCCTTTTTGCCAACAAGGACAAATTCACTATAGTTTTCTTGGCTTGCCAATCTATTTTCGTGTGACGAAAGTTATCACTATAAAGACAGTCAGGTAATCAAAACATGCCCTTCGCTAACAGGTTTTCAAATCCTCCCCACCCGGCCAGAGATCGTGTAGTACGCTCCACGACGTTCTTCACCCACTATTTTTCACACATACCCGTAATCCACAAGAATTTTCCTTCTGCCTTCACGTCCATGGAGTCTAACTATGCAACAACACCATTTGTCCCTCAGATCACTTGGACCACCGGAAGCGGAGTCCCATTTCATGTACCCGGTGCCTTCCACACATCCGGCGGCGTCGGCATTACCTCGCACGATGCTGCTATCGTCCCCAAGCAGCATGGATCCAACTGGAGAGACTCTTCCCTGATGGCTGCCTTGGGTACGATATATTTTATGTTACTCGTGACGGCTGCTCATCCTTTATTTCAGATTCTACTCAAGCCTCCCACGTGCAAAACACCCTCTCTGAGCCTTCGTTTGTCGTCCCCTGCAAAGTCGTTAGTGACATGCCATGCTACCAAACCCTCGATGGTACACTCTTGTCCATAAGGTTGCACCTGGCTATGCATGGACACAAGCACCGAGGGAGGGACACGGTTCGATGCCCGTGGGCAGGGTGTTCGGATACTCTACGCTGGATGAACATTCCAAGGCATATTCGGTCCACCCATCTAGGCGTCCGGATGGTTTGCCCCACCTGTGAAAGGTCCTTCACCCGCTCTTTGGGTTTGGCGAAACATGTGGCTTCCAAGAAGTGCTCTCTCGTGAGTGGTTCACGTTGCCCGTCAGTCATGAGTAACGTGGTACATAGCTATTGACGGGTTAAAAACGCGAGGTATGGTGACTCGAACCTCGCGTCAAGTTGTTATTCTAGGGTTTACCGTGCCATGTGACCTTTCGCAATCATCTCTCATGGTCTCAGACGACAGTTGTGATTTTAATGTACAAAAATCCCTGGGACTGGTCAACTTGAACGTGAATCATGCAATAATTATTATACACCCTAGCAAGTGTTTTTATGATATCCATTTGACTTGTAACCATGTTCTCACCTTTGAAGTCAACTTGAAAATCCGGAGTAACAAAGGGTCACTAAGTCACTAAGCGTGAGCCCACGCACTCTTTCTGTCGGGACGAATCGCCCAGTATCCGGGAAACTACACTAAGGAAGACGGAAGCTAGCTCATGGATCAATCGAACGCCTCGCAGCGCCAAGATAAATATCGACAGAATCCGTCGAGGCGAATGACAGCTCGAATACAGATGGGCCGCGGCGCTGACCACGGCAAGTGCTCCATTACCTAAGTACTTACTGTATTCCGTCGATCAGTCTTTGCCCTCATGGTATTTTCGGGTGGCCTATGATCCGAGCCGAGCGGTATGGCAGCTGCTTGCCCGAGCTTCTTTAACAAGCCCCCGCCGATGGACTCCTCCACGCTCCAAGCCTCGTGCTTTAATTTCTACATAACAGCGGGGGATGCCTGGGAAATCGATTGTTCCATCCGATCAACCGTCGTCAGGCGTAGGCGATGACCGGCTGATTTTTCCGTCGAGCGCCGAGAGTTGAGAACACCACGTGGGCTTCATGACCGATGGACTTAGTCCGCAGAGCCTCTTGTCAGGCACAGCACCACCGTATGTCTCATGTATACAATCTAACTCTCACCGTCATTGACAGAGTCTCCGATAGTCGGATATTCGAAAAGTAACACGAACCCAACAATAATTGAAGTTGCGCAACCCAGAAACGATGTTCTCTCGCATTGCGCGCGAGACACCTCGATTTGAAGCCTTGAGCTTGAGGCCCCGTCAAGTTAGTTTGATCATCATACAGGGGCACTGTGAGTGAGCCCTTTATCGTCATACGATGTCGAACTGATAGTATGGATCTGTAAAGATGATATGTAAAATTATTGGTTGACGGCTTTACCACGAGAGCCATAGGAGGAAGACCAATGGAACATTCTTACACCAAGGCTGGCTTGATAGCGCCTTGCTGCAATTCATGCGGTCGATGTGAAAATACAAAACACAAAATTAAGATTCAGAAGAGCCCACGTCATGATACGCCCTAAGCCTTGTGGCTTGCCGCCCAACAGTTGAGTGACCGAGGCGAGTTCCAGCCTCTGTTTCATCTGCAAAGGTGGTGCGAAAATGGCAGGTAGTTATCGTCTCACAATGATTTTGCCGCAGGCCGATCAATTGGCGGGGAGCGAGTAAACAGAGAAATTAAAGATAACTAACGGTAGGGCAAGCAAATGTTCCGCTGCGCTTTTTTCACGGTACTGAGGTGCGTTGGGCGATCGACTGAGCCATCCACATCTGCGTTCTAGATCGTGGAGTCCGACGATATTCCTGAATAACGTCCACGCATCAATCAATCACGCTTAGCGCAGGTCACTGGTACGTCACAATCCCTTACCAGCCGTCTGGTAACCACCTTTGTCAATGGATGTGCTTATCTGCTGGTTTTGGTCCGTGTTTACTCCCGCTCGTGTTTCCGTCGACAATGCTCAGACTGGTGACCAGTTCGTCTAAAAGAGGCAGCCGAGCGAAAGAGGCAAGCCTGTCGACGGGCTTGCCTCTTTTAGACGGATTGGTGACCAGTCTAGACAGTATTATGCAATATGTTATGTAGTTTGCGAGGAATTTGTACTAGGAACACACGAGGTTGGTGGGGGCTGTGATTGTGAATCCCTTCCGTTATGATGGCAAGTATAAAAAAGCGGCATGCTTGGAAGTCCTCGGTCTTTGAGAATCAGACATGCATGAACATACCCTCGACACACTGTTGAGCACAAACCTCATTTCCGAGACAGCTATTCTCCCCCTTCCGACCTTCTCTGTTACTGGATCGGATTCCTCGGGGACCTACGTGGTGGCTTCGAGTGAGCCGGCCGCCACGGGCTGGCCCATTTCCCCACAAGCTGGTGGGCTGATCGTGGCTGGTAAGGCTGACGTACAGCAAAATTACCCTACTCACTCCCTGTCAGACAACGTACATGGGGTAATGGCTCACGTGTCTGCATTGGGATGGACGATGTCAGGTCTCGCTGTTGGTCCATTCGCTGTGCCAGCACGTACGTGCGGACTCAGTGGTGGCTTGCATTGTGGTCTGCCGTCGGATGGTTCACTCACGGCCATCAAATTACACCTCCATACACACGGCCATAGGCATGCGCAACGACAGGCTGTCCAGTGCCCATGGATGGGGTGCACTGATACCCTGAAATGGATGAACGTTCCAAGGCACATCCAATCTATTCATTTGGGTGTCCGATTTGCGTGTTTCAACTGTGGCAAATTATACACACGACCCGAAGGGTTGGCAAGGCACACCATAGCATTGAAGTGTTACGGTCAGTGTTCTGCCTAGCTTGAGAAAAGAAGTTGTGTTCATCGTCGAATGTTCTTTAGGTGCTATACACGGGCCGGAGTAGAAGATGGATTGGAACCAACCTAAACAACACAATCAGAATCATTATGTTTGGATCGGATTTTTTTTCTTGCTTTCTTCTTCTGTTATATTGCCCATTGTGAGCACACTAAGACAGACGAAATACTTGGCAGTTGGCGTTCAATCCGTATCGTACGGCTGATGCAGCAATGGGGCTTCTCCTGTACAGTGCTGATGTTTTGGCTGGAAAGTTGGGTTAGCAGTTGTACTAATAGCGAATGACAAATGTGCGCTCAGGCTTCGACTCAAAACGGTAGGATAATTGCGACGAGGTCGTGCACCCACCTCGTCAATTCACATTTTGGCGGAAGATAGGCAGCGGACAAATGATGCCAAATAAAAAATAAAGGAGCGGCGACAGGACGTACCAGCTGCGGTATCGTGGCCGCTTGTTGCCAAAGACTCAGTTACACGCCGTGTATGGAACGTGGGTTGGACTCTCCCGAAAGCGACTCACTCCCATGTTACCCTTTTCAAGATAATCATAGATCAGCGGCTTCATATCGCGCTGCCTAGATAGTACTATGGCAGGTAATTCCCGTTACAACCGTGATTTCCTGCAGGTTATATCGGTGTGGCTGGATGATTCGCAGCGGCAAAGATGTAGTGACGGGAATCAAACAATGTCACATGCTGGTTTCTTATCCACGCCATTTGACGACAATCAAAGCAACAAAAGGTGGACCTTCTATGCGGTGGTTATATTGGAATAACTTGGAAAGGGGGTTGAATTACCGCACCAATAGTCTCCTTCACGGCTGCGTGGCTCGCATGAGGCATAGAGTAACCGAAGAGACGGCGAAGCTTATCATTTGATATTATTTAGGTATTCGTAAGGTCCACAACTTGCTTTGATACTTATCCAAACTGGTGGAAGTGCGTTACAAATCATGTCGGAGTCTGAAAAGTTATCAATCAAACTTCCCTTGGGCATTGCCCTTGTTCTCTACAACCACCACCTTTTGGTCAGTCCATCCGATGCTGTTCGTTGTGGTCAACACTAAGGCGCCATTGTTCGCGCAGCCTTAAAAAAGCCCTAAAAATATAAAAAAGCCCTCAGAAAAAGTAGTTGTCACTCGCCTCTTCTGTGAGTGCTCTCCATCATCGCTCTTCCTCCGCCAACGTGTTTTACAGTTGAGAAAAAAGTATTCAAAGCAGTAACGACCCCACAAACCCAGAAAATCTAAAATGTCCTCTGTCGCTGAAATTTCGATGGTTCAACCTGAGCCTGCTCCTGTTGCTCCCCCACCCGCTCCCGCCTACAACCCTCCTCATCCATCCGTCGCTTCTCCATCTGCATCCCTCTATGTTGGCGAACTTGATCCCACAGTCACGGAGGCCATGCTTTTTGAAATCTTCAATCTGGTTGGCCCCGTTGCTAGGTGAGCTCTGTCTTATTCAGTGCGAGTCGAACACGACTGAAGTGAAGATCACCCATAGCATCCGGGTCTGCCGTGATGCAGTTACTCGTCGTTCTCTCGGATATGCCTACGTCAACTACCTGCACACCAGCGATGGTACGTCACCCGGCTAACAACAGTCGTCAATTATTCACGTAATATGACAAGGCGAGCGTGCTCTGGAGCAGCTTAACTACTCTCTTATCAAGAGTCGCGCGTGGTAAGTCATCGCGGAATACTGCATGGTCATTGACTCATAATCGTCAAAGTCGTATCATGTGGTCTCAGCGTGATCCCGCCTTGCGCAAGACTGGTCAAGGCAATATCTTCATCAAGAACCTAGATGAGCAGATCGATAACAAGGTAATTTGGCGTCCCAATGAGTTCGCTTTTGGAATTGCGTCTCATACTTTTATAGGCTCTCCACGATACATTTGCAGCTTTCGGCAATGTGCTATCCTGCAAGGTTGCTACTGATGAGCAAGGTCGCTCCAAGGGATACGGATTTGTTCACTACGAGACTGCTGAGGCTGCCGAGAGCGCCATCAAGGCTGTAAACGGCATGTTGTTGAACGACAAGAAAGTTTACGTTGGCTACCATATCTCGCGCAAGGTTCGTTATGTTTCACGCAATTCACATTATACAGAAATAACCTGTGTCATGCAGGAGCGGCAATCCAAGTTGGATGAGATGAAAGCACAGTTTACCAACCTTTACGTCAAGAATCTCGATACCAGCGTTACTCAAGAAGAGTTCGAAGAGATGTTCAACCAGTTTGGTAAAGTCACTTCGGCTGTGGTACAATTCGACGAGTCCGGAAACAGCAAGGGTTTCGGCTTTGTCAACTTCGACACCCATGAGGAGGCCCAAGCAGCAGTTGACGCCCTTAATGACACCGAGTTGCGAGGCAAGAAGCTGTTTGTTTCGCGTGCTCAAAAGAAAGCCGAACGAGAAGAGGAGTTGCGCCGCTCGTACGAGCAAGCGAAGATGGAAAAGCTGAGCAAGTACGCGGGCGTCAATTTGTACATCAAGAACCTGGAAGATGATGTTGATGATGAAAAACTGCGGACGGAATTTGAACCGTTTGGTACCATCACGAGCTGCAAGGTCATGCGCGACGAGAAGGGCACATCAAAAGGATTTGGTTTCGTCTGCTTCTCGTCTCCGGACGAGGCGACCAAGGCTGTTGCAGAGATGAACAACAAAATGATTGGCTCAAAACCTCTTTACGTTTCTCTGGCTCAACGCCGCGAAGTCCGTCGTCAACAACTGGAAAGCCAGATTGCTCAGCGCAACCAGATCCGCATGCAGCAGGCGGCGGCAGCTGGCATTCCTGGCGGGTACATCAATGGTCCACTCTACTATCCTCCTGGACCCAATGGGTTCCCCCCTCAAGGTCGCAACCTGATGGGTTACGGCCAGCCAGGCATGATGCCTCCTCGACCTCGCTACCCTCCTACTAGTGGCCAGGTTCCCGGGATGCCTATTCCCCCATACGGTGCTCCTCCCCCTCAGTACGGCATGCCAGGTTACCCTCGTGCTGCTCGTGCACCCTCAACCCGCGGACCCGGTTCATCCCCGACCAACCCGACCGCTCCTATGCCGCGTGCTAATGGTCCTCCCCCAACAAACGGTGCCCCTCGCCCTGGTCCTCCTCAAGGCGCTCCTGCTGCTCGTCCTCCTCCAGCTGGCGCTCCAGCACCGGGCACCCGTAGTCAGCAGGCGTACAAACTTAATCCTCAAACTCGCAACGTCGTTCCCCCTGCGCCAGTACCCCCAGCTCCCGTTGCCCAGCCGGAGGTTCCTGTCCTTACCGCAGCGGCGCTTGCAAGTGCATCTCCTATAGAACAGAAGCAGATGTTAGGTGAAGTCATCTATATGAAGATTGCCCCGTAAGTTTCACTACATTTGGCTATGTGAATTGGTGCTCATAATACGCCAAGCTCTCAACCTGAATTGGCGGGCAAAATTACTGGTATGCTGCTTGAGATGGACAATTCTGAACTCCTTCACCTCCTCGAATCGAACGAATCGATGAATGCCAAGGTCAATGAAGCGATTGCTGTTCTTCACGATTTCGCCAAAGAGGATGATGGAGCCGCCTGAACATTGAAGTTGGGTAGTATTGATGGAGTGTTGAGGATGTGTGGAGTTTCCTGAGCAGTGGTGCTCGTCCTCTCTTTATTGTCTTCAGTGTGCTCGCCGGTATAGGTTGATCATCCGCGACCTCTTCCCTTGCGCTGAGTGTCCGTTTCAAACTGGGTAATGGTGGTGGTCGTTCCTTTTTGTGTACTTCGAGAAGGAACAGAGGTTGATACAACTGCTTTCGTTTTTGACTGAGCTAAAGAAACCAAGTAGTGGTGACGTATAGTACCGCCACGTTGGCAAACCGCTTCGCGAGCACATGAGGACCGCGCTATCTCGGTGTGGCTAAACACCCTACAACCTTCAAGTGAAACCCCTACCACACATTCATCTTTGCCCTGCGCTCTTGCGGACTAATGAGCGGGTTCGTTGTGGACCTCTTACTTCTGGCTATTGGCTGGACACATGTCCTTCTTGCGCCGTACACCAAGGTCGAGGAGTCCTTCAACCTCCATTCCACTCACGACGTCCTGTTGTATGGTGTGGGTCCCAACAATCTACACAACGTGAGTTCCCACACCCTCGGGACCTACGTGCAACTCAACCCTCTACTATGACCATGGATATCTGAATGTCTCGACTTCAAGTACGACCACAATGTCTTCCCGGGCGCCGTTCCTCGTACATTTGCGGGAAGTGTCTTGCTTTCCTGGATCACCATGCCATTCATACACGCGGGCATCGCTTTTGGCGTGATTAAATCCAAGTTTGACGTGCAGTTTGCTTGTATGTCCTCTTGACTCTCCACTCTCATCTGTACCTCAGTTTGAGTTGAATGCCACGCAGTGCGACTCGTACTTGCCTCCTTGAATGCCATTGCACTCATCCTTCTCCGGAGGGCGGTTTCTACGCGTTTCGGGAGACAAACGAGTTGGTGGTACGCGTTGTTGACGTGTTCGCAATTCCACCTCGCATTTTGGATGGGTCGGACGCTTCCAAACATGTTTGCGCTGGTTCCTGGTATATTGCTTCCCGTTATTCCGGATACCAATTCTGAGATGTCTCTCATAGTAAACATCGCGCACTATTTGCTTTACAACCGTGCGCCTAGGTCTACGCAGGCTTCCAAAAAATGCATAAATATAGCAGTTGGTCTGCTGACGTTCACGGCTGTCGTCATTCGTTCAGAGGTAGCCCTTCTTCTTGCACCTCTGGCTCTTCAGCTTCTTATTCAGGGTCACACAACCTTCATTAACCTCATCAAAGTCGGTCTATTGGTAGGACTGGGTTCTGTAGGTATGTGGCAGTCACAATTACTTCTAGAGAACACTAATTAATGCACCTCGCTTAGCAACCACTATTGCTGTTGACTCGTATTTCTGGAACCAATGGCCTTTGTGGCCGGAACTTTACGGTCTATACTTCAATGTTTACCTAGGGAAAAGCGCCAACTGGGGTGTAAGTCGCTGATTGGAGTTGTTATCGTCTCTGACCTTGTTCGTCACTCAGACATCTCCTGCTCATACTTATTTCACCACTTATCTTCCCAAACTTCTCCTCGGCACTACTCCTATAGCAATTCTAGGCGCCACGCTCGACCACCGGATTCGGTCTATGCTGCTTGCTCCATCCGTGTTCATGTCCGTGCTAAGCGCATTAGGACATAAGGAGTGGCGCTTTATCATATATGTGATACCGTTGGTTAATATCGCCGCAGCACGAGGGGCACGGTGGATGTAAGTCCATGCTTTTGCTCCATTTAGCCCCTTCCTATCTGCTGACCGACTTACTCGATAAAGGACATCGCGTAAGAAGGGTTTTCTGTTCAAGTATCTCGTCTTCCTCTGCGCACTTCTCTTGATTTGTATTAATTTCGTCACGACGTTCATTTCCACACAAGCGTCGATGGGAAACTATCCTGGCGGAGTAGCGCTAACTGCGTTCAATCGACGATACTTGGGGCAACAGAACGGTAAGCGACAAGTTTTCAACTGAGATCTCCCAGTGCTTAGTCCTATCAGTTCACGTGCACATATGCAACCTCGCTGCCCAGACCGGGGCATCACTGTTCCTCCATGAAAACGCTCCCCCTTTTTTGTCAGTGCTCATGTCATCCGAGCCCCACCCATCCGAGCCATCGTGGACGTACAACAAGACGGAATCGTTGACTCCATCGATGATTTCGTCTTCCTCATTTACACATATGATTGTTGAGTCTCCTGAGATGGCTGACGAAGAGTGGACGGTTGTCGAGGCCATACCAGCGTTTAAGCGATGGAAACTGAACCATGCTTTGTTGAGCAGGCTGAAAACGGGGAAAGTGTGGGAGATACCTTTTGATCTCTGGGCCCGGATCCTGGAGATGGAGATGGCCAATCAGCTCTGGATTCTGGAGAGACGGTGGGTTACGGCGGCCACGTCATAGCTTGAACCGTTTTAGAACGCGGAAACTCTGCTCATCTTCGTTTTGACTTGGCGCCGGCCCGATTCCAGCACTCACAGGCCATTGACAGCTCGTGGACATGAATTAAAAAAGTGACGTTGCAACTTCACACGGAGAGCTGCGTAGTAGGACGTAGAGACAAGGTTGTCTTTCACATAGAAACGAGCAGGGAAATGGTATCCCAACAACTACTATGCACAATCTATTGGCCTACAACCACACAACTACGGCAAGTATGACGCCACTTGCTTATGTGTATCCACCCGTCCACGTCATGATCGTGCTGTGCTCGTTATGAGTGACGGCAGCAGCTGAAACGAATGGCGTGCGACCTTGATGCGCTTCTCTCGCAACTCGGCAAGCCCTCTCATTGGTTAATCAGGCACGTAAGTGACCTTTGGGAACAGCCGCCATGTTGAACTCGGTAAGTGGTCACCGGTGCGACTCTCCCTTGGGATACGCCAACTGAACAAGCGAAAGAATGCGACTGACAATTAAATGTGCGCTTAATGAACCAGCCACTTTTCGCGTGCCTGGACGATGTGAATATATGTGGTGATGCTAACACCGACTCTGGTGAGTCCAACTCTTGGTGCAGCCATCTGGGCTTCTTTGCGTAATACAGCGTTCAGGACTCACCCATGTTTACTCACTTCCTCGGATGCCACTGGAACCCCAGACTAGTCATTTTTGTCGCCTTCCGGCGGTGGGCCCCGTCGACAGAGTTTGCAAAAACGAGGAAAGCGGAAAACATGTCACCACTTTTCATTTCTCAGGAACTTAGTTACACAGGTCGTGCTGTGAGGCACTTACTCGGTTCGTTTATGTGAATACTGGTGTCCTGATTGAATGGCGTCACTTAACCTACTGTCTAGGTGGCATCTCCCTGAACAGCGGATGCAAGACGGCGGATTAACTCGGGTGAGTCTCGGTGTCATTCCAGAGCTGCTTTAGCCCCATGCGGCAAGGAGTTAGATAACCGCAATACGATAAAGATGGGCCGTTGAGGACATCAATCCTCCTTGTACCAACCCTCCTCACTTTCAATATGGGCATTGATAGTTTGTCCCTCGCCTTGTTCTCCCTGCTGGTTACAGGGATAATATTTGGATGTTACGCCTGGAGGAGGTCCCTCAAGCCACGCTTCCCACCTGGGCCACCCGGGTTGCCTGTTCTCGGTAACATCTTTGATATTCCCGTTGCTGAACCATGGAGGGGATACAAGAGACTCAGCGAGAAGTATGGTGAGTTCGGATTATCCGGCTCTTGTGGCTTTAGAACATCCGCTCACGTGTTTCCCAGGAGACCTCGTGCATCTCCGCGTCTTGACACAGGATTTGATTGTCCTGAATTCTTATGAAGCCATCAGAGATCTCTTGGAGCACCGCTCCCACAACTATTCTGACAGACCTCACATACCTGCAAATGACATGTGGGTTGTTAACGTTAACTTTATTGGGGGCTGCGTTTTGATGAGTGTACTCCCAAGGGTGGACTTCAATTGGGGAACTGGGTTCCTACCTTACGGCGACGAGTGGAGAGTACACAGGAAGCTCTTTCATCAAGCGTTCCGACCTGAAACCATCACTTCGTACCAAGCAATGCAACTGATGAAAGTACGGGATTTACTCAAGAACATGTGTGATAGTCCCGCCGATTTCGAGCGACACTTTAGATCGTTCGTATTCGATATTATCGGTTCCTTGATAACTAAACGAATGTCTAGGTTTTCGACTGCTATTTCGATGGCTGCTACCTACGACTATCATCCTGCTCCCCGAAACGATCCGATGGTCGGCAATCTGAAAGTGCTTGCAGAGGTTGCGGTCTCTCTTCTGGGTCCCACTCAATCTACTCTTTTCGCAGCATTCCCTTTCTGTGAGTCAAAGCACGGACTCGAAAGAACGCGATCATAATTATTCGATGCTTTGTAGTGATGTACCTACCTGCGTGGTTCCCAGGAGCGACCTGGCAGCGCACTGCAGAGACCGGTCGGAGAGTGGTAAACTGGTGGCTCACAGCTCCTGTCCAGTACGTAAAAGACAGGATGGTGCGTTATGTCGAATACAAGTCGTCTTTTTGGCTGAAGAAAAGTTTGGCTGCAGGCGGTGGGCCCGATCGCACCTTGCTTAGTAGGGGAGGCGTTGTCCCGCATAGACGAGAAACAGATTGATGCTGGCAATGCCATCCGACTGATCGAAGGAGCTGCGGCATCATCTCTACTGGGTAAGGAGTATATTCTTCCAGAGACCCAAAGGACGAAGTCTGATGCTGTTCACCAGGTGCATCAGACACAGTGAGTCCACTCGCTTGGGTTCTGAGCTCCAACTCACGAGGCAGACAGACAGACTCAGTGCTGAAAGTCCTCGTGCTTGCAATGGTTCTATACCCAGACGTGCAGAAACGCGCACAAGCTGAAATCCAAGCCGTCGTAGGATCCGATAGGCTTCCCGACTTTAGCGATAGACCAAGCCTGCCTTATATCGAGGCTGTCATGAGAGAAACTCTGCGATGGCATCCACCCCTCCCCTTCGGTATGTGGTCCGTTCTTGGCGCGTGACGCCCAAGTTCCTTAGTTCTACTCGGACATAGCGATTGTTCGAAGCGTTGTAAAGGACGATGTCTATCGAGGATACAACTTCCCGAACGGTAGGGTCAAACGCTTATTTGGGATATGATTCATTCATCAAAGCGCAACAGGTGTCACGATAATTCCCAACCTCTGGCAAGTATACATACTGGATCCTCCCTCCCGACTTGACGAAGCACAGGGCGGTCGCGCACGACGAAACCAGATATCCGGATCCTTACGCCTTCAATCCCCGCCGGTTCTTTAACAACAAAGGGAACTTGAACGATGATACGGTATCGTATGTCTATGGTTTTGGAAGACGAGTCTGTGCGTCGACTTCTATATATTTCTACAAAACCTTTTTGTGCTGACCCTCCTCGAAAGGCGTTGGGCAGGCCTTTGCAGACGCTTCCGTATGGTCTGCCATAGCCAATCTGCTTGCAGTGTTTTCGTTCAAGGCACCCCTGGATGAAATGGGCAGACCTATCAAGATCGAGCCGGAGTTTACGACAGGATTTACATCGTAAGCGTTTCACAATGCTTTTGCCCTTTGACGTCATCAGGGTCATTGACATGTTTTGGAAAAGACACCCAGAGTCCTTTCCTGTCCAGATTTCAATGCGAATGGACGCAGAGAAACTCGCTAGTCTGTTAGGGACTGACGAGTAACGGTAAGGGGCCTGCAACGAAGGACTACTCATCCCTACTCCATGAATGCCTTTGAGACAAAGTAACGGCCCTTCTTGACTTTTTTTCCGTCCGTCGATCAGAATGACGTGACGAGATCGTTGTAAGATAGACTCGGATGTACAAGCACTGTATATCAGGGACAATGTATCAAAAATATGTAACGTTTTTTGGAAGCGTTGGGCCGCTCAGTAGTGAGCGGTTCAGCGAAATAGATCTCCCTTGTTTCAAGTTTTTTCCATCATGTCTAGTTCAACCTGAAACTTTTGTCAACGAGTGATCTCCACCGCAGCCCTGCGGTAGCCTTTTGCGGTCCTCAGTTGGAAAAGGATTGGAGATCAGGATGGACTAATCTTCATACGCGATCCGAAAAAGAGTATTTCTCGGTCCCTGGATCCCTGAGACCGTGCAAGTCCCTCTACCGACGAGTCCCGAACTTGGTGGTGTGCTGCTGAAGGCAATCAGGGAGATGTGGCGTACATATCAGGCTTCTGTTTCTAAGACAAGGCGGCAATGCAATCTTCGACGAATCCATATCAATCTCATATCCAAAAGAATATGAAGCCAATCGTCGGACCACAACTTGGTCACCTAACAATGATGCACAGTGATGTCCCTATGCTGGTTTGTGGTATGGGCTCGGTTTTGACTTGCTTGCGAACAAACATCTGCAGCCGTGGTATGGATAAATTAGCATGACACCTTCAAAGTCAAACACCTTGTCATGGTTTCGGACCCGCACCCTCTCATCACAAAGAATCTAGTTCAAAATAAATGAGCATGAGCATACAAAAATAAATTACCGGGAGGTATGTTGATTTCTTATCCAAGTAACCGCTCCTCATGACCGTGTCCATTCGTACGCTCCTCCTTTCGTCTCCAACGACACCGCGTGACGCTCTTGACCCCTCCCACGATCTGCGCAAACACCCAATTCCTGGCGCGCCAAATAGCGTGTTCCCTGGCGTCGACACGGTCAAGTCGGACACGGTGCTCGCTATCGACAACGACGGACAACACGATGACGGTCGTAGTAATTGAAGCGAGTGCCGTCGATGCTGAGATCATGAACATGATGATCATTTGTAATTTGGCTGCTTGTTCGACGGAGGAACCTCCAAGGATGGCACCGGTCATCATACCGGGTATCGAGACGATGCCGATGACGCTGTATACACATTGTAACACGCGCAGAGCACGTGGGTGGGTAAGTGTCAAGTCGGAGTGGGATGAGAACGTGAGAAGGACGCACCTCATGGAATTGATGGTGGGAGTGAGTGCTAGACGGAGGGCGTCACGGGCTACCGGCGAACATGCTTCGAATCGGGAAGCACCGAACGCAAGGTAGGTTTCGACTTTATCTCGGTTGTCGCTAGGGGGTGTAACCATCAGGCACTGGGTTACAAGAAATGCGTGGGATACACACTAGATTTCTTTCAGGACGTAGGCGACGGCTACCACCACACCTGAGACGGTGTTCCCGCAGAGCATTCCTACCATGGGAACTGTGGGAAGGCAACATCAGCCCATTCCACTGATTGCTGAAATGACGGGCGCACTGTACTGGTCTGGAGTCCAAAATGGGTCCACGGCCATTGCAAAACGGGCACCGATAATGGAGACCGGTATCGTTGAGCCCAGCATCGAGATCAGAACTGACGGAAACTATACACGACGACGGTTATCACCATCACGGGAAGCACAGGCGACGAGTATTAGATACCATGTTATCGTAACGCTTTCTCGATTTGTTTGCGACTGCGGACATATATTAGTGTCCAACCACAGACGGACACGCCCACGATGGTGACATACCGGCTTCGACCGTGCCCAAAAAGTTCAATACGACTGTCGCGCGTCGTTTGACATGAGTGTGTACACAATATTGAGTGACAGTGGGAAGAACGAACATGCGATACCTCCGACGGCCCATGGGTTATTGGTTTCAAAGACCCTTTGCAGGACCAAACCCATGATGGCGAGCTGCACGACGCAGCGAAGAGCCGAAGTAACGAGCGCGCGTCCGACGCCGAGGTGGAGGGTGGAGGATACGACGGCATTGAAGAGGATAAAGGCGAGGCCGAGGCCAACGTTGGCCCAGGTCAAGTTGGCTGTCTTCGCTGGTGGTGCATCCATGACAAGGGGTAAACCTGATCACTGGGCTGGTTGAGCAAACAAAAAAAGGATGAGCTTGGCGAGCGTTTACATATTTAAGTTTCGGCCGGTTGCAGGTTGATATTTTTGTCGTTGTGGTCAAGCCGATCGTTTGTTTTACATTTCTCATTCCGTACCAACAGCGGCGCCGAAGACGATGAAGAGGATAAGACTCGCGTAATATTTAGTCAATGGACTGAGTATTAGCATGACATGAAGCAACATCGAGCTCAATCTCCACTCAGAAGATCAGCCATGGTCGTGGCCCAATCAGCCCTTTTCCACCTATCCGTACTAATCCGCAAGATGTCTGGAAACCATTCCGCAAGGCCTCCCTCGCGCTCCCTCCCCATAACCATCTCTGCGAGGGCCTTGCCACTCATCCAGGCTTGTACCATCCCTTCTCCAGTGTACCCAGCTGCAATCCATTCTCCGGGGGCTGTAGGGACGACAGTCTCATCTTTACGAGACGAACGTTTATTTGAGGGAGCTGGGCGCCCAGATGCCGAGGGCGACAAACGACCAACCCACGGAAGCAGATCCGCTGAGACGCCGAGGACGCCGCTCCAATTCGCCTTGATCCGTCCCATGGACCATTCAGCGCTCGCGTTCCCCTCAGGAGGCTGGCCTTCCCGGCCCCAGTTATCCTCACCAAAGTATCTCGGCAGGATACCCGCAAGATGTGCACTGACACGCTTGCTGTACGTTCTGTCGTCCGCGTTCGCAACTGCTTCATATCCTTCGTGACCCTCTTGTGCGAATCCCCCTCCGAGCATGAATTCGTGTTCGCCGTTTGGTAGCTGCGTGAGATAATCATAGCCAATGGGTACTTCGTAGAAGATGAACGACCTTTGTAGCATCTCTGCAGGGATGGATTGCCCTGGACGTTGTGCAGTCATGTTCCCACGGAAGGGGATGATCTTGCCCCGCATAGGCGACAACAACTGCGACGACCATCCATTCGCTGCATGGATCACATGTGGTGTCTTGACGGGTCCTTTTGATGTGACGACGGTGTATAGTGGGTTGGACGTTGAAGGTCCTGCAATCGAGGTGCAGGATGTATTGGTACACAGGAGGAAGCTACGCCGTGTCGTGATCAAGCCCCTCCGAAGTAAGATCTAAAGACCTACTTGTCAGGGTGTCGTTGTAACAGATTTGAAAGGATACCCGTCACAAAGTTGTATGGATGGATGGCACCAGCACCGGACGCGATGCACCCTGCGACGTCTGGTGCAAGGTTGTACATCTACACACTATTTCATCATGCGTTTGTTGGCTGACTCGGTAGATCATACCTGTACCGCTTCTGCAGACTCGTACACTCGATGAAAGGAAGCTTCGGAAGGCAAGGTTTGCTGGTAAGCTTGCACCTGTGCTTTCGCCTTTGCGAACAGATCTCGATTGAAGTACGCGTCAACGGTCTCAACTTGACGCCATTGAGATTGTTCGAGGAGACTTTCCTCCTCCGCGACACGCCTCAGTTCATGGAGATGAGCGAGACGGAATTTGATTGCTTTGTAGGCTTCGGCGTGACCGTAGTCTTTTCGCAAGACGGCAAAGTCGTGGTAGAGGGCTGGAGTGATGTGGCCACCATTCCTACGTAGTAGTGCTATTGGGACGACGCGCGATGAATGTACGACGCATATAGACGTACCTTCCCGTTGCACCTGAACACGCATCCCTTGCCTCGAGCATGAGCAGCACGGGGAGTCGTTCTCCCCCTGCACGAGCTTGGTCCAGCAGAGTCCTTGCGAACGCAGTACCCGTGATGCCCGACCCGATGACGACGATGTCTGCATGTTGTGGCAAGTCTGAACAGTGTTGTGCGATAGGGGACGGAGGGTACATCCAAAACGAACGCGTCGGGTTCTCCACTGGTAGGCCCGGTTCCGCGTCGATACGCTCTTTCAGTGACTGGAGCGTGCGTACGTTGTCGAGCAGTTCGTGGAATGCGCTGCGAATGATTGAGATGGTGTTGCCCATGATGATGGCGTCGTCAAAGTAGAGAATAAACAAGTACTGTAGGTCCCGGGCCACCGCCAGCTGGTCCCCGCCCGTCTTCAACGTTCTGCTATCAGTATCAAAAAATTACGTCGGACGTTGTAGTGACGGTCAATCGATGGAATTGTCGATCTCATCTCTTCTCTCCAGCCATGTTTCATCCACGCAGAATATCCTCCTGGACGGGCTATCCCGACGACGACGACCCCTACTATTCCAATCGACCTCCACCCCAGCAAGCACCTCCCTCGTCCAGGCGCCGTCCTCCCCAAGATCAAGGCCATCTCCACCTTTATCGCCGACATCGCGACGATCGCGACGGATGGCCAACGCCTCAGGGTCCCACTCCCGACATCCCACCTCAGCTCTCACGACGTCAGCCATCCACGACGACCAACAGCACGTCAGACTATGGCGCACGCCAACATACTCGTCGCGGGCGCAGTAGCTCCGCAACCAGAATGGCTCGAAGCAAATCTACCTCGCCCCGACGTCACGCTACCCCACTTCCTACAACCCCGTCTATCCCACAGCTCAGCCTCAGTGAACGAGAGACCCTGACACGCCAACGTCTCCAGACCACCTTTGAGACATATATTTTCAACACGCTCCCGACCAATCTCCTGCGCATCACAGACATGACACTGGTGACGCGCAATGAGATGTGGGAGGCGTTCAAGCCACGGATCGAGTCCTTATCCGACTCGCACCTCGCAAAGCTGTTGCTCGAACAAGACGAGGAGGCCAGAAAGTTGGGCGTTTCCGTGGTAGATCCAGAAGTCCTCGCACCCTTTGTGAGTCTGCGATCTAGCTTGTACTGCGTGGGGATCCTGACGGCACGTAAAGACGGAGTATGTTCGATCGATGATCAGCTTCGCCGTCTTTTCCCATAGATGGGGCAACGGCGAACCCTCGTTTAACGACCTTCCCAGCAAGAGGCTCCAAATCAGTAGAAGGACTACTCCAAGTGGGCCAGGATATCAGAAACTCCTCAAATTTTGCGAGAAGGCCCGAACGGATTATGGTTGCGAGTACGTCTGGGCAGATACGTGTTGCATTAACAAGGAGAGCAGCGCAGAGCTCGAAGAGGCCATCCTATCGATGGGTGTCTGGTACTCGGAGGCGGGTGTATGCATCGTTCATCTCGGCAATTCAACAACGCTGGAGGATTTTATGGAAGAGCCATGGTTCACGAGAGGCTGGACCTTAGAGGAGCTCCTCCTTCCCCGCAAGATTCGGTTCTACGGCAAGAACTGGTCGCCGATCTGTCCCGTAGCAGCGGAAGGTCGGAGAGAAGAACGCGCCACAAAGGACAGCCGTGATGAGCAGCGCGTCAACGACAAGGAAAACGAGTCCGTCGTCACTGCCATCGCCAAAGTGACCAGTATTCCCGAAGCCGACATACGAAACTTTGTCCCTAGTTGCACCCGAGTGTCCGAAAAGATGAGATGGGCCGCGCAGCGCACCACGTCTCGCATCGAAGACATGGCATACTCCCTTCTCGGGCTCTTTGACGTCAGCATGCCGATTGCGTATGGTGACGGCGCGCGCGCGTTCTACAAGCTCATGAGCACGATCGCGGAGCAGTGTACCGAACCCGACTTTTTTGCATGGGCAGGCAAACCCTCACGATGGTCTCTCGCCCTACCCTCCTCCCCGCAATGCTATGGCCTCAAGGTCACCCAAAGTGGCCACGTCACGGCGGCCACGCCCTTGAGTGCGCTTGGCGATCCCACATACGAGCTCACCAAGCTCGGCCTGCGAACCCGACTCGTCCTCGTCTCCACCTACTGTGAACCCCTCGAATCAACCGATACTCTTACCGCGCGGTTCTTGCTTACGCCGGCGCTCGCAACGGCACAGGAGCCTATCCAGATATATGTTCCCCTCGCCACCGCCGTGCAACACGGCCAGGGGCCATCGCGAATGAAAAACAACTATGACCGTGATCGCGACCCGCGTCATGGTGAACGCGAGCGCGACGTGCAAGCCGGACGCGGACGCGAGTATGTGCTTGGCGTCGTTGACTATGACACGAGGCCTGGTCGGCCGGGGTACGCTGCACTCCATGGGGGGCGTGCGCATCTGTGTCTGGTGCTTGAGCGGGAGAGGCGGGGGAGGGGGTGGGTGCGCGTCGCGAAGCCGGGTGCATTGAGTGTGCGGTTTAGGGAGAGCGAGCTGTTGCCGATCGAGGGCGTTTGTTTGTTGCATAGGACGTCGTAGAAGTCCATAGCAGGGTCCACACTTCCACCGAGGAGGTTTCGTTAGAAGATATCCAGCCGAGTTGGAGCCTTCTTCCAAGCTCCAGCCTTTCAAATACAATAGACTATCTCACACTAGATGCAGTCATAATGGGTAAATCTCATACTGAGTCGTATTTTGTGTGTTGGAATTATTCCATATTAGGTATTTACTGCTTACATAAGCCTTAGCCACATCGCACCATAGTTCTACTTAGTGACTTACTGAGTATTCTACAGGTTTACAGTGCTATTCAATAGGCTATTTCAATATTGTGGATCCTGATGTGGGACAGTATAAAGTGGAACAGTTATGGGTACTGCATTATACATCAAGCCATGGCCAGGTGGACTTGTAAGGTTTTTTGTTTCCTACATTATGAGAATCCAGTTTCCCGATAAGGGCTTATAAGACCTTGTTAAGGTAACCAAGTTGTATATTAGAAATATGGTAAGGCCTTATCAGGCTTTGATAACTGTAGGTCCTATGCAAAATAAGCATTGGACTGTCAACAATGTCACAGATCTAATGGTGTGACAAAAGTGGTCATGAATCCTCAGCCATGTACAAGTGACCAAGTGATAACAATATTGATAACTGTAGATCCTATGCAAAATAAGTATCAAACTGACAATACTGTCATGGATGTGACAGCTCAATGAAAATGGTACAGAATTCTTGGCCATGTACACATAGCTAAGTAATAACAACCTTGAGAACTGTAGGTCCTATGGAAAATTAGCATTGGACTGACAATTGTGTCACAGATGTGATGGCTCAACAAAAGTGACCAGCTGGCACTGGTTGTGGGGGGCAAGCCCCCCACACCCCCCTGTGTGAAGATGCTAATCTAGTTACCTTAGGCCTACCACTTATAAAATGAAATGAAATGAAGTTATATTAAATGTGTCTAGTACACCATGCATGTAGACTAAGTTGGGTGGGGGCTCCTACAGAGGCCTTGTCATCCATCCCCCACATGGTCGTCGTCATTGTTGTCTGCACAACATTTATCCTGTGGAAGCCTCATCTCTGTCATTGTTGGGTGGGCCTCATCATCCATCCCCCATGTTATCATTGTCATTGTTGTCATCCATGGGCTGTTTGTCCCGTGAAGGCCTTGTCCTCATTGTTGTTTGATGGGAGCCTTGTCATCCATCACCTATGCCATTATTGTCATCATTGTCTGCAGCCATTCATGCTGTGGAGGCCTTGTCACTGTTGTTGTCCAGTGGGGGCCACGTTGTCCATCCCCCACGTTATCATCATCATTGTTGTTGTTGTTGTCTGCAGGCCTTTTGTCCTGCAGAGGCCTTGTCTTCATTATTGTTTGATGTGGGCCTTGTTGTCCATCCCCCACCATTGTCATTGTCATTGTTGGAAGATGGCAGTTGTCATTGCATCATTGCAGGGCAAGAGGGCAAGGCCATATCTGTATCATCATTGAGAAGAGAGAGAGGGATGGCAAGGGCGGGTGTGTCATCATCAGGGAGAGGGCAAGCATGAGTACTGTTGTTGTTGTCTTTCAGTGTTGTCATTGGGGAGGAGGTGACAGCGAGGGTGACCACGAGGGCATGTTGTTGTCAGGGAGAGAGCAAGGGTGAAGGTGAGGGCACATCATCATTTTTGTGTTGTCATCAGGGAGTGAGGGTGCATTATTGTTGTCATTTTTGTGTTGTCGTCAGGGAGAGAGTGAGCGCGAGCACACATTGTCGTCGTTGTTGGAGAGAGGGTGAGGGCAATGGTGATGGCAAGGCTACGTCATCATCAGGAAGAGGGTGGTGGCAAGGGCATGTTGTCCTCATCATTGAGAGGGTGAGGAAGGGCGAAGGAGATTGTGAGGGTGCATTGTCATTGTTGAGAGGCAAAGGCAAGAGTGCATCGTTGTTTTTGCGTCGTCATCAGGGAGAGTGAGTGTGTGTTGTTGTTTTGTCGTTGGAGAGGGTGATTGTGAGGGCATGTCATCATCGAGAGGGCAAAGGCAAGGGTGTGTCATCATTTTTGCGTTGTCATCAGGGAGAGAGTGAGCACACATTGTCGTTTCATCATTGGAGACAGGGTGAGTGTGAGGGTGTCGTCGTACAACTGGACACAGAAAACACATTGTCGTTTTTGCGTCGTTGTCAGGGAGAGTGAGCGCACATCATCGTTTTGTTGTTGGAGAGGGTGATTGCAAGGGCATGTCATTGTCATCGAGAGGGCGTGGGCACGTTGTCATCAGGGAGAGAGCAAGGGCGAAGGCAGGGCGGAAGGTGAGGGTACATCATCATCATTGTTGTTGTTGGAGAGAGAGGAGAGGGCAAGGGCGAGGGCACATTATCGTTTTCGTGTTGTCATCAGGGAGTGAGGGCAAGGGTGATGGTGAGGGCTCATTGTCATTGTCGTCAAGAGGGCAAAGGTGAGGGCGCATTGTCGTTTTTGCATCATTGTCAGGGAGAGAGGGAGTGCAAGCGCATGTCATTGTTGTTGTTGGAGAGAGGGTGAGGCTGAGGATGATGGCAAGGCCACATCGTCATCATGAAGAGGGTGGTGGCGAGGGCTGGTCGTCCTTGTTGTTGAGAGGGTTTGGAGGAAGGGCGAGGGTGATCATGAGGGCACGCTGTTGTCATTGAGAGGGCAAAGGCGAGCGTGCATCGTCGTTTCATCATTGAGAGAGGGAGAGCGCAAGGATGTCATCATACAACTGGACATGGAAAACGACAGCAACCCAAAATGTACGTGATGCAAACCTAAAATGACAGCAACATACCCAAAAGTAGTACCCCATGTGGCTTTGCTGGTGCAGCTGCTGCCAACACAACTACGCAAAAGGTGCAGTGGTTAGTTTTCGTCACCTTCCGTACGTTCTTCCTTGCCCACT
>JBBPMO010000023.1:0-96445 GCA_038090315.1 Xanthoconium stramineum
GTCGTCTCTCAGGTTCCACTGGAGAGATATTTCCCAGAGTACTCGGGTGGCGCCGATATCAACAAGGCTGCCAAATATATACTCTGGAGATTTATGCAGACGAATCGTGCACGCCTCTCAGTCTATCCACAGTATGTGGCGAGCCTCTCTTCCCTCTGCTTAACTCATGTCACCCCGCGAATCAGTCTAACACAAGCAACGGACACCACGAACATTCGTTTAGTCTTTGCGGCGGTAAAGGAAACCATCCTACAGAATGCGCTTAAAGACTCTGGCATTCTGTAGCTATCCCTGCTACGTGTCCTCTCCCCTCTGTTTTCATTCTCGGCCCGTCGTTACAAGTCGTGTTCGCTATCTATTGGTAAGGTGTTTTCGTCCTCGACATCACCGCTTCGTTGACATGATACTCATTGACAGCTTGCATTATCTCTGTGGATATTCTTGTCATTCTCCTAGCATGTGCCTCCGTACATAACATATCACCATCCTATTGCTCTGCCGCAACACGTGGCTGCACACAAATGCAAGTCTATGTTACCAACCACTCACACGCTCTCGTTTCCCCAACCCTGGACTCTCTCGTTACACTCTTGTTTTCGCGAGGGCGAGTTCAGATGACGACATCTGCGATGCATCCCCTTTTTCCGCCTGCGCGCTTTCGTGGCGGACTTGTCTCCTTTTACCCCTTTTCCTTTTTCACCTTTTTCTTCCTCGTCACCTGGTTGTGCTCGTGATGGCATCATGCAGTTGTTCGTCACATGCGATCTAATACACTTAAGTCGATAGTCGGAGAGAGTAACCAACGTTGTACAATAGAACTGGTTGCATTCTTTATCCGAGGGGGAGTACGTATGGTGTTTTGTGCGTACGAGAGATACGAAGACATAAAGTGCACATCTTTTAGTGTGGACAGTTTTAGTTCGCGCTTGGCCGTTGCCGTTGGGGGGTAACTCTACGGAGTCTAAGTGCACGACTATGTCAATCGTCCCCGCGTCCGAGGGGTATCTCGACGTCCTCAGGCCCTCCCAACTCCACCTCCCCCTCCCACGGGGGATACCGATGACTCCCCAACTCGCGCACGCTCGCAACGGCGATCAACAACGGATGCTGCCCGTCCAACATCTTCAACGTCTTCTCCATATCCTCCAACGCAAACTCTTCCATCTCCTCCATCAATGCCATCTCGTCCTCGTCGTCCTCGTCCTGCGCCTCTCGCCGCTGCTGCGGCGATGGCGCGTGTTGTGTGTGTGAATCGATAGTGGTGTCGCCGGGTCCGCCTGGACCCCCTGCTACGCCCCCGCCTACACCACCATCTCCACCCGCCCCGCGAGCGGCCCGCCGTTTCCGCTTCTCAGCCATATTCTGTAGCTGGTGTTTGGTTCCGTCCATCAGCCCGTTGGTCAGCTCGGGCGTGAGCGCGTGCACGCCGACGACGCACAGCGTGTCCACCACGGCCTTGTACAACGACGCGATAAGCGACGGGTCAGTCTCGATCTGGATGCAGTACACCAGTTTGGAGAGCGAGGCGGCGATCATGGGTGGGGTGAGCGTGCCGCTCGATTTACCGCAGGACGCGAGGAGGGGGATGAGTCTGTCGTCATTAGTCCCAGTTGTACCAGCCCAAAGGGAACGGAGCGTACCTGCACGCCGCCTCCCTCACCCCCTCGTGAAAGTAGAATTGCAGTGCGGGCAATGTCAACTCCAGACTCTGCGTGAGGTACGGACCGAACCGCCCTCCGAGGATGCTGCAGTAAATCACGAGCGTCTCGAACGCCTGACATTTCTCGTCGATGGTTGAGGTGCGGATCCCCACGATCTGGCCGTCCATCGAGATGGTTTCCCAGCCCTCGCGGTCGTACGCGTCTTCTTCTTCGTCTGCCACGCCGAAACAAAAACGATTTGAGCACACGCATGGAAGGCAATCGTGGGGGGCTTACCATAGACGGACACGTCCGCCTTGGCGCTCGCCGCATTGAGCAGCGGGGGCATGACCACTGGCAAAAACGGTTCGAATTCCGGCCCGAGCGCTTGACATATCTTGGCCCATGTTGCGATCAGGTACGTAGCCAAGAGCGTGTCTGAGGGGTCGACCGGCGAGTCTGTCCGTAGCGACGATGTCAGGTCCAGGGGATGTATTTGAGATGGCGTCCTTACTCTGGATGTTTATCAGGGCGTCGATGAGCGTGCGTGCGTCTGGTCGGAAGATGTCGCACCCAACTGCCATTGCTAGGGGGGCAGTGAGGGGTCATCTGACATCAGGCGGTCGGGGCACATACCAACGAGCCCAGCACATTCCATGGCCTTGACCCGTAACTTTTGATGGCTCGGATCATTCGCGTTTCGGAGCACGTTGAGCAGGAGGGGCATGATCGTCCCATAATGCTACGAGACCTAAAATGAGGGGCAAACAGGATGCCGTTGGCATGGTCATACCTTGACAAATGCGACTTCGCTCGCATCGGCAACCATAGCCAACGTCGTGATGACTTGTTCTTGAACATATCCCTTGACTGGTTTGCCCGATTCAGCACCCGGGTTGAGCAGCTTGAGTAGTCGTTCGACGATGGGGTCAAGGTACGGGAGGAGCACCTCCCGTTCAACGCCTTCGCAAAAGTTGATCAGCGCGGCAGCTGCGTGAGCATGAACGCTGTCAGAGACGAGTAAGTCCCGTTCATTTCAAATAGCGTCATCTGGTTCACCGAGGTTCTGGGGCTTCGAGCGTCGGTATCAACGCTGCAAAGAGTTGTTGATGGTAACCATCTTGGATGACTTCCTAGAGTTAACACGACGGTCGATTAGATCTGCCCGGTGCTGACGGTGCGGCAACTTACCTCTAGGTCTGTACACAGCTGGCCCCTGAGTTCTCGTTTAGGTGAGCGTTTACCCATCGGAGAAAGGGGACGCATACAGGCACTGGCATGCAGCATAACGAACGCGAGGATGAGCGTCTTTGAACATGGGAGTCACCAAGCTGTCAGGTATCCCCTCTGTTTCAGATGTGCTAATGCGGAAGAGGTATGGGTGCCTCACTCTACGACTTTGCCGAGCTCGAGCTGCATCACCTGTATCCAACCGAGGCACATGAGTCGAAGAAAGCAAGGAGAACGGATGGCGTACCTTGTTGGTTCCTTCACCTATGGCAGCGATGGCCATCAAACCTGCATGCCGCAATCGCCAATCGTAACTTGCGAGCATCGATGGAATGTATTGGAAAGCAGGTGGGAGGACCTCCTTTCCTCCGAGAGCACACGCGAGACGATCGAGAGACTGTTCGTAGACTTGCGGATAACTCTCGTCCTGGGACTCTTCGGAAGGCTTTCCAGACATGGGTCAGTCCGAAGAGCCCAGAAGAGAGATAAGACACACATCTGCTTCCAGCCACGCTTCTAGCCCTTCCTCGGGCAACTCTCCCATACCCTCCAGACAGGCGCGTACGATGGCGGGCGTCCATCCTTCGGCGCGCTTCACCATTGAGGGTTTCGCTTCGCTCAGCGTGATCATCAGTTCGAGCGCTGCTTTCCGGACTTGTTGCTTTTCCTCATCCTCGACGGCCTCGGCATCTCCTTCCTCGTTCTGTTGTATGGGCTGGCCGGGCGGGAAAGTAAACGACGTGCTCGTAGCAGGGAACGGCTTCGCCACTGTCGGTGTAGGCCCCGAGTCGGCAGTGGGCATAATCAAAGCTCGCAAGAAGGACAAGAGTGCGGGAAGATGCGGCGCGAAGAGCGTCGGATTCGAAGAACAGAGCGGCGTCAGCGAGCCCAAAAACGTCTTGAGATGCACGTTTGGGAGCGAGGGAAGCGTGTCGAGCATCGAATAGAGCAACGACAAGGACTGTGCGAGCTGGTGGGCGTCTGAGGCCGTGAGATACGACACGCATGCCCTCAACGCGGCGAGCCGGACCTGCGTACGATCAAGACGGTCAGGGGTGATGAGCGAGCGATCGCGTTACGGGGACGTACGTCGACGCTCTGCGAATCCTGCAACCCCTTTTGAAAGACGGAGAGAACGGCGTCGGTCTGTAGATCGATGACGAGATTTGGGCAGCCGGAAAACACCCGAAACGCGCATTCACGAAAGCCTGGTTCTGCGATCTGCGTCATGTTGAACGCCTGTGCTTGCAAGGCGTGCCACGGCCTGCCCCGCGTCATGGCGTTGTTGGCAAGGTCACATACGGTGTCGACGGATTTCCGACGCACGGAGTCGGAGGGTTCACGGGAGAGGGAGTGGAGAAGGAGACGCTCGAGGGTGGTGAGTGCCTGCGAGGAAAGCTGATCATAGAGCGTCGATCGCGGTTCTTTTTGCTGTTGGTTCGGAGCGGAGCGAAAGAGGATGCGTCGAAGGAGGACCAGGGAGAAGGATCTCATCTACACTTGAAGCGGAACGGTGAATGCGCTGATTTTGCAGGGATCATATGGCTACTTGCCACTTCGGTGTCCGCTGCGATGGCGAACTGGGCCAGGGCGAGGAGGTAGAGGTCGGGTGTCTGAGCGAGACGATCGTTGACCGCCTTTTCTGCACTAGGATCCAGTTAGTGCAGCTGTCGTTGGTGATTGCGGGCAAGACATACTTTGAGCGGATCTGGTTATCGCCCAGGACGAGGTTGGCGAGTATCTGTGTGAGCTCGGCGGTGATTTCTTGTGGTACGACTGCTTCCATGATGGTCGTCAGAGACGACGAGACGAGGGTTATTAGGGTTCAATTGACGCCCATAGTACAGCATCAGATAATGTCCACCACCGTCAAATTTACTGTGCTCTCTGGAAATAAAGCGCAGCCTCGAAACACTCCAAGGCGTACCCACGCGTCGCCCTCCCGCGACAGCACCAGTCCAACGTCCAACCCGGTAAGCCTTGCAATCAACAAGCACTGCACCTCCTTCCCATTAGCGACAAGTTTGATGTCTGCATCCCAATCTACCACCGTGATGGTCTCGAGACTGAGCCTCCCCTCGTCTGTACACCGGGCCTTCTTCATCATCCCCTCGATCCGAATGCGGCCTCGCCCCTCGGAGGCACCAACATCGACAACCTCAGCCATCCACGTTTTCTTCTCTGCACTCCCAATCACCATCATCACCCTGCCTTTGATCCCAACCCAAGACCACGTTGGCGCCAAATACTCCTCCGTCGCCGGCCTCTCCGTAGGCTCCTCGACAAACCACAAAAGCTCCCACAGCAGACGCTCCCTCCACATCCCCCACACGTTCGTCCATCCAGTCATCTTCTCAATCCGCTTAATCACACCCGAGATTGCCACCCGACGATCGCTGAACCGGGTGAGCTCGCACCTCGTATATGAGATTTGGATGTCTGTCCAGCAGTCGTATATCGCGTCGTCAGATTGCCGCTGGATGTCGAAGAACGACGCTTTAGGAGAGAACCTGCTGATTTGGCCCCATGGGATTGCTTCCGTTGCAGAACATTCCGCGCATTCCCATGCAAGGCCGTTGGATCCATAGTACAGCGTCCTGGGAGCGAGGATGCGCTCTTGGACGACCCATGCGCGAGTATGAAGGGGAAGAGGGGATAGTCCTACTCGTAGGTCGACGCCCACGTTTGGATTCCCTTCAACATACCACCTATCCGAGATCCGACACGAGCGGAAGAACAATGGGCTCCTGGCATTGTCAAAGAAACAGCCCTCGTACGAGTTGTGCGCTGTGAGGGCAGCAATGGTGCAGATTGAGTTAGCATAGGTTTCTCCCATGACGGCGGAACAAGCAAGCCAATCGTCGGGCGAATCTTGAATAATACATAAAGAATCTATCCAGATATAACGATAACTGATATACCAGTCAGCATTTCCAGTCCGACGAGCTGTCGTGCGACGTACCCCAAACCACGAGTGATGACCATCGCATCCTGAAACGTTTTTGGTAACCCCTCCATTGGAATTTCGACGGTTAGTTCGTCCACATTCTCCCTGAGAAGACGGAGGATATCAGCCCCACCCCAACAGTGGCTGAGCGTCAGGTATCGGAGACCATTCGTATTCAGCTCCTCCGTCACTACAACCTTGAGGTGTTGTCTTTCACCGTCCCCGACGTCGATGAGCCGACTGGGATAGGTGTTGTTCTTCGCGGACACGGCTGCTTGAGAGCACTTGGGGTGTCGATGTAAGCACTGTCGCAGCCACTCCCGAGCAAGAGTGAACGACACCTCCGACGAAGTCGACTTGGCGAGTTGTGCATTTTCAAACGTCTCTCGAATTGGAAACGTGAACTTGGCATCTGCAGGCACGCATGCATCATGTTCCTCGATGTCCTCGCGAGGCACGACGACAAGTTCACCTATTCTCCGCTCCTCCTCGGCTTCGCCAGACGTGATCACGAACGTTATGCCACTAGAACGCGATACGTGAAGTGTCACGGTGATCTGTCCGATCGTCGGTAAGTGATGCCGGATCATGCCCATGAAGAGCGAACAAAGATGACAGCCATCCTCTGAAGAACTCTCTTCGAGCGTGTGGACGTCGGCGTAGTTGTGGAAGGATTCTGAGCCTCGAGATGGGTCATTGAGGAGACGAGAGGCAATAATTGATCGCTGGCACGGGGGACATAAGATGTGCTCTTTGGCCAGCGTGCTCGCAGAGTCAGTCGCGATCATCAACTGAGATAACCTCTCCTTGTCTTGTTGATCGTAAGTTCTTGTCATGACGTGGGAGAATGATAAGCAAAACGCAACTCAAATTGTACGACCGCACACACCTGATCAACAGGTCTGAGCCTACAGCATGCGAGGCCGTTGCAACATCAGGGGCATGTCTTTGTTCGCTGCCTGACAACGCCGAATGCGGAAACTCTTGACAACTCCCACGGTGGGCACAAGGATCCGGTGGAAAGCTTTTGACGAAACTTCACTCAGGATGATACGCAGGAGAGCGTTAGAGTGAGCACTGAAAGCTTTTCTTGGCACGGACTGATTGTCACCTCCGCCAGCAGTGGCTTACCCCTCAAGTTAGTTTGAAGAACTTCTCGGCGAAGCCGATGGACGGACAATGAGTACCGGTATAATGCCTCGAGGAGAGCATGTTCAATTATGTTTGTTATGGCCACTCACAACGGGAGCCACAGTCGTACATAATCAGCATCCTTTTCCTCTCTCCAACGTCCCACCATGAGCGACACGGAAAACTACGCTTCCGAGTCTTCAGAGCCTCAGACATCACCCCTCCAAGCCTTCTTCGCTGGCTTTGCCGCCACCGGGTTCACGTACAAACCATCCCGTTCCACCAAGAAAAACTTTGACCATCTTTGCAAAGTATCTGGCTGGGCAGGCAACTCCCCAGCACGCACGGCCGCGCGTCAGGACTTCAAAGACGCGCTCGTCCAGGAATTCAACTTTTTATTCGGCATCAGTGGCGACGACATCGCTGCGTGGCATAAACTGTGCAAGGCCATCAAGATCGACCCCGCGCCTGATAGCGTGGACGAGTGTCGCAAGGTCGGTGACGCGACCAAATTGAGTTCGTCCAAGTCGGTTTGTTCACAAAAAGCCAACAGCTCGTCTGGGACGCACACGTCAACATCGTCGATCTCATTGAAGCCGTCAGGATGGGTCGTGAAGTCCAGCAATTCAACTCCCTCGACGACCTCGCGAGGTATACTAAGAGCAAGGATCGATTCTTCCCAAAAGAGAACGCGTACCAGGGTGGATTGCTCAAGGAATTGTTACGGGAGATCATCAACCCCTACTTTGGGCAGAGGCGCAATGGAAGCCAAAAGAGAAAGGCAAGGAAGGCGCGCAAACGGGAAGCTGCTGCCGCCGCCGCCGCCGCCGCCACCTCTACAGTAGCAGCTTCGGATTGGGAGTCCTAGTACAATCAGCCATGTAGACGATACGCATTTACAACACGAACGCGTCGCATTACAACCAAAGCATCCATTGGATTCCTTATGCAGACCCTACCTCAAAAATACCGCGAAAATTGACTTGGGCCTTGCGCGCACAAGTGTGAATTTAACCTTTGACTCCATTCTTCTTTTCTTCCGCCTCGCCGGGCTTCTCAAGTCGCGCCTCTAGACGGACACGCAATGTGCCATCCACTGTGATGAATGGGGTATTTCTTTGATCGGCTAAGCCAATCGCGCATCAAAAAAATGTGAACTTGCAAACTCACTCATACAATAACTCTGCGCCAGGACCCCCGTCGAGCGGAACGACGATGGAATTGGTAAAAGTGCTACCATCGTCTTCCGTCCATGTCTCAACAATATCCGAGTCGCGATACGCGAGTCGATGCGTGCTACTGAGACGCAATTCGATCTTAGATTTGTCCTTGGACGTGTGTGACGGTGTGGTAGAACGAGAAGACCTGGGAGACAGTGCTGGACCACCCACATTGTCTGGCGGAGGCGTCAACGATATCAAATCGCTTGCTTGAGACGCGTTCGCAGCAGTTGTTAACGCATTCAAAGACGGTGGTGGCAGGTCGATGACGAGTTTGGCATCGATAAAGGAGGGTGGACTGTGCTCTACCAGATCAAGCTCGACTCGCCACAACCCCACCACCGTAGCATCCGGCGGCGATGCAAACGAAAGGTGCCATATTCGGCCTGGAAAGAAGGGGTCTGAGCGAATCGTAAGGCAGAACGATGAGAGTATATTGTACCTCGTGCAATAAAGTCGACGCCGACGACACCAGAAACCCGCAATCGTTTCTGGAAGAGATTGATCCGTATCTCTGCGACAAATGTCGCTTGACCCGGGGCTTCCATCTCATGTATTGATACCTCATCAGATGGCATGGCTCCGAGCACAAGTGCATCTGTCCCTTTTGTACCATCAACACAACCCACAACATTCGGTCCTAGGACATCGACCTACCACAACTCCGGCTCAACGGCGTCAACTCGCTCCTCACTGACCCACGTCTACACCTCAACGACTGAAAGAGTTGCTGGTTCGCGGTGACCAGACAAGCAAGCCGCATCTCGGACTTGGTTGACTGCGAAACCGGGGCGGCGTGTATGAGCAACGGCGGCAGGAGCGCATTGCGGCCCTTGACGATCGCCCAGTAGATCGGAGAGTACCCCTCTATGAACGACTCCTGCAAGAGGTGCGAGAGGTTGAGGTGGTAGGTCCGACACGCGTTGGCACAGCTGTCGAGGAGGTCGGGTGATTCGGAGTTGAGGACGAGGTTCCGGACCAGCGTACGCACTGTCTGTCGGACTTGGTTGGACACGCGCACGGAGGGGGAGAATGAGGAGGGACCTTGTGGGAGCCGTGACGATGGATTGGATGATGAGAGCGAACTGACGAGAGGGGTGTAGACTACGGCACCGCTTCGGGCGGTGTATCCGTGCTGTCGAGTCATTTTTTTGTCGACTGGGTATGCATGTCCGCCGTTGGACTGTCCGTCGCGGGTTGTCGGTTCAGAGATGATGTCATATGGAAAGGGTGATTCGGTATGACCGTTTGTAGATGGTTCCCCTAGGTCGTCTTCGTTGTTGTACCGACCTCGGACGACCATGGTCCAGTTCAATAGTGCTGGCTCGAGATGGAGTGGTTGTCGGCGCACTGTATGAAATAACCCCTAACGGTCCTAGAAATGCACCGCATTATGACAAAGCTTTTTCCTCCCAGTCAGGCACAGCAAAGAGAATATTCAGTGTCCACGACAGCAACCACTACAACGGTCTGCGATGCACTGGAACATATCTAGTTCATTACAACCAAGCAGACACGGCTAGGGGCCTGCAGACGTGACTCGAACCTAGCAGATAATGCAATCCTTGGATGACTCTGTCTTCACGAGCCTTGCCTCTAGTCGTCCTCTCAATGTACCATCGGGAAGTAGGTACGGCGAATCACTGTCAAAGCATCAAAGGAACGCTGTGAAAGAGCGAAACGACAACTTACTCGTGCAACAATTGACAAGCAGGGCCTTCTCCGAGCGGGGCCACGATTGCATTCGTATAACCTACGCCATGATCCGACCACTTATCAGGTTTCGTTGTTGGGGTCTCCATAGATTCTGGTACAAAAGGTCAAAGTCTTGAACCTTCCTTTGCACTCAGGTGCGCACCTCCTGCTCCAGCTCGTCGACCGAGTTGTCGTTTACCGCATCCAAGACGGATGATGATGGGCGGAGCTGCCGTACTCGACCGCGGAGATGAGTATGAACCCCGTAGTGGGTGAGTCGGTGGCGGAAGAGTGAATGAAGACGATGAAGCATAACTGTGTTCTTCAGAAGGAGCAAGACCATCATGATCCCGAGATGATTGTAGGTTTACCCTTCCATCGGAACTATAATCATCTATTGAAGATTGACTTTGGTATTGCTTGTCGCGAGAAGTCGGGAACATCATGGATCGGGCCTCTCGGATTCTTGGAGTCTGGATCGACTCAGGGACTATAGGGGATGGGATGTCCACGATGAGTTGCGAATCAAAAAAGGTAGGTGGACTCGATTCCAGAAGGCTGATCATGACGTGCCATGTATTCGTGCCTTTTTTCGATCTCCTAGAAGGCGCGACCAATAATGAGGGGTCCGTGGAGAAAAAGGTGACCGACCACATCCTCCCTGTTGCGTACGATTGGGTACATGACACACCGAGGCTGGAAATAGGCGCACCGGATGCAATAAATTCAATGCCAACTTGACCGATCCCTCTCATCCGCTTTTGCCAAAGAAGAATATCGAACGAAACGATAAGCCCTTGGTCGTTCGTCCGTTGGATGTGGATCTCATCCAGAGGACGATTTCCCACCAACAGGTTCTCAGAAGCTATCAAACGTGACTTCAGTTCTTTCGGAGGGTCGGAAAACAGAAGGGGCATACCTGTTCGCAGGCTCGGAACCTGAATACCATCCGTCTTGTGGAATGGTGGGCGACACACTCGAAGCGCATGAAACAGTGCTTGATTGGAGCTGACGAGACAAGCGCGCCGAATATCCGAAATAGTCTGGATAGATAACGGTCGCGAATGAACCAACAACGCCACGAGTAACTCCTGGCGATAGTGGAATACAGCCCAGTACGTCGGTGTGTGGTCCCCAATGAAAGTTTCCTGCAGTATGGTAGACAGGGAGATCTTGTGCTCGGTACATGTTTGTGCCAAAGAAGCGAGTATCTCGTGCACATCCTCCTGCTCCTTGTGGCTTGTACGAGACGGTGGGACGACGAGGTCGCTTACGATGGACATAACGGACTGGCGGACTCGTTTGGCCGAGAAGGACGATACGAAGGGCAGGAGAGAGAACCAGGAAGTATTCTTGCGAGCCCGCGTTGTTTGAGTCAACGGGGCGCTGGCCCTCCTGGAAGAGGTGGGAATGTCGGTATCTTTGCAGGTAGGTAGAGATGATGGCGACTTCAGAACATCCAATGCGAGTTGACTGGCTTTTGCCGGATCCGGACGGAGAGGATCTCTACTGGAACCCGCGACTGGGCTAGGAAGGACAGATAGACTCGTACATTGATTTACGTCAGAATTGGTGGGGCGATGGAGCGACAGGGCATCGTATGCCGGAGGTAGGTCACCTGTGCCCTCACGGGGGCGGTCACGGGTGGGCTTAGCGTCGGATTTGTGGTCTTCAAGTAAAATCATGCTGTGAAATCGTTCAGGGCGGCTGGCGAGAGGTTGACGCACATGAACATACCCAAAAATACTTAAAAGTGACCATCATGCCATAAGGTCATTCACAGCTTTACACAGCTAAATTTGAGACGGCTCCACTGGACCAGTCAATGGTTGAATACACTCAGCACTTGTAAAATAATTTACTCGCCGCAACTGAAAGGACGGTAGACTTGTTGTTGCTTCCGGAGTTGAACGTTGCTCGCCAGTAGGTTGCCAAAGACTTTTGGTGTGCCTCGGATCATAGATACTTAGTTCCCACGCAGCTCAGCTCATACAATGTGTCCAGCACAGTACTTGCACTCATTTCAAAATCACGACTCATAACCTAACCTCTACTGTTCTCTATCTTACGGTCAAACGTATGATATTAGTACTGTACCACAACAGTGCGAGTATAGGACTGGTCAAACACCTGACGTGACCAGAACGGTTTCCTTGTCTCGCCTTTGATAATCATCGTTGATTCACTGTCACTTTTATCATCGCCAATCCCCGGTGTCCTTTCAGGTTTTGGTTCTAAGAAACTGCGCTGTTGGAACATCTGAATTCACAAATATTACTCGGAGCTGGGCGGAGTGATTCGTCAGTCGACCGCAACCAAAACCGCTGTAATGTCTCTACTGTAGACTCTACACTATAGTCGGGAAGTCTCGGGTCAACTCGGCAATACTCTCCCGGCTCCAGGAGAAGAACGGCCCACATTTTCGTCCCCAACTTGACCCCTTCCCCTTCGGGTTCGGACCCCTTATCAATGCCCATCTTTTGGTCGCTTCCACTCTCCCCCAGCTTCGAAGATGCCACGTAGGCCGAGTTTCCTTCCGCCCTCACGAGTCTATGCGGGGTGCTCGTTCCTCTCCTATCGTTTAAATCCTCCCACAAGCAATCGCATTGCGATGATTGCAACCGAATCTAAGCAAAATGCGGGGGAAGGCGGTACTATCGCTGACGTGTTCACAACCCTTGGTCCGAGAGCCAGCGTCACAGCACTCCCGGCACGTTTTTCCGCTGTCAAGAAAGACGTGCTGCGTGACATGGGTGTGGCGCCCGATGCACTCGAACTGGCCTGGAAAGGAGTACTGAAAGCACTCCAACCTCGTGTGCAAGAAATCATTTCTCAGGGAGGAAATGTAGGCCTCGCCTCCACTTTGCGTAATCTATGTCGGATACTCATTTATTTTTGAGATCATTCCCCGTATCTCGTACGAGGAGATGAGGCGTGGCTTGTCGGAAAACCAAAGAGATGCAATTCGAAAGACGGGTGTCGTAGTTATCACAGGGGGTGTTCCCAAAGAAGTGAGTATGCTTGATAAATTCGCTAAGACGCGACATCTAGAGTCTCAACGCATTACTGTGAAGGAAGCGCTAAGGTGGAAACGTCAAATCAAAGACTATATTGCAGCGAATCCCGTGAAAGGTACTATCTTACTGCAGGCCATCTATCCACGGTGTTCAACGTATTTGCTGGCAGGCTTCCCTCCAGAGAATATACAAGCGTACGAACTATACAATTCTAAACCCCAGATTTACGCACGCACGCACGATTCAGTACTTGATACCCAAAAGGCTCTTTTATCCCTCTGGCATTCCTCCGCCTCCTTTCCCGATTCGGTCGATTTCACGATGCCTATCAGTTACTTCGACCGTTTACGTATCCGTACTCCCGGCGACCGCTCGTTCACAATTGGTCCACACATTGATGGGGGAAGCGTCGAGCGATGGGAAGATACAGCATTTAGGAGAGTCTGGAGCAGGATACTCCGTGGTGGACAGAGTGGCTGGGAGAAATTCGACCCTTTCGACGCGACTTGGAGGGTGAATGCAAGACAAGATCTGTACAATGCACCGTACGTCTTGGGCTCCTTCCTCTTTGGTTGTCGCATTTCTCTCTCGCTTCTTCCACTGACGTTTGGACTATTCGCTCGTACACAGGAACCAGTGCACGATCCTTCGATGTTGGCAAGGTTGGACGTCCATGTCCCATACAGGCGTTAATGAGGGCACCCTACGCGTTCTTCCCATTCTCTCGCTCGCAACTGCTTACATCATCCTGCGTCCATTCTTCAAACCACGCTCTATCAACGTGGTGAGGGCGGACCAATCCATCAGCGAGGCGCAGAATGTAAGTTTGGCTCCGGAAGACTGGGAATTAAACTTGGAAGGCAACGAGTTTCCGGGCAGCGTGCCTGGTAAGACGCAGGAACTAAATGAAGTCACACATCCGCACCTGAGACTCGCGGAGACGATGGTGTCTATCCCAAGGATTGAGCCCGGAGATCAAGTGTATTGTGAGCAATAATCCATTACCGCAAGGGCGGGACTGATCGTGACCAACCAATTAGGGCATTGTGATACCGTGCATGCTGTGGAAGGAGAACACACGGGCAATGAGGACTCATCTGTGTTATACATTCCCGCTGTTCCATTGTGCGTCAAAAAGTAAGGTTCGACGTTCTGTACAACATGAATGGTCGTGAACGCTCCGCATCAGTGCTTCGTACCTGCGCAGCCAACGGGCCAACTTTGTTCGCGGCCTCCCCGCACCGTGAGTCCCGACATAATATACTAAAGATTTGTGTCCGACTCACGAAAACATATACTCAAGCGACTTTCCCGGAGGTGAAGGAGAGTCCGGATTTCCGGGCCGTGCGACCCCACAGGACATAACCACGCAGCAAGGTCGTCAAGCGACGGGGTTCGAGCCATTTGTTGCTACGGGTGATGCTAATGCGGTACTTGTGGAGGAAGCTAACAAGATATTGTTTGGATGAGGTGTTCTATGAATATTGCGGAGATTGTGGGGTGTTGGCGTAGCCCCCACGTGTCATTGCTGCACGTAAAGATCAGATCTATGGTTTGCGACCCGTCGGACTGTTGTTGCTTTATGAAAGCGGACGGATGGAGGGTGATCTGGAGGGTTACAATTACAACGTCTGTTTCGAGCACGGCATTTGTATTTCCATGTACACAAAAACACCAGTACGGTCAATCGGTTTGACGGACTTCGACGGTTGGGCCCTCAATGAACCAAGTGGATATTGATGGGGCACGGTGTGGTTCGGAAAGGCGTCTCACGAACTCAAGGCAACGTCCTTGCAGGACCTTCCATCGGCAGAGCCTATGGAATCAAGACAATTCATTTTGATGATTATGTACGGCGTTTCAATATTTGATTCACTTGATTCACCACCAGCATAACAGAATGGTTTGCGAACAGCTGGTGCGTGTGCCACTCTGTCCGAGCCACCTCATTCTCGATTCCATCTCCGTCATTCGGGGATGGACATAATATCGACCCTACGCCACTTCTGTAAGCTGACAAACCCCCTTCATGATGTTCATAGCGAAGCGTTGACCAGAAGTTGGGATCTTTGACAGTGGCAAGTCAATCGACACATGCCAAAGTGGCGTTGTCATTCGTCGATCGATCGCTCAAATAACAATCCGACCTCAAGACCATCGTACCACTGCACCATCTTTTCATTACTGTTTACAACACAAAAAGCTTCCTCCCGTCTATGTCTCGTTGATTTCATTTTGTGGAGACTGTGCGGCGGATATCGCGCGTTTCGAATATGAATGGTTTATACGCCCGGTGACCGGCCTGAGTCTCAGGCTGCTTTCAATGAACAGGTAAATGTTTCATGTTATCACACATTTTCCATCATGTTCTGCGACACATTCAACCACGAAAACTGACTATATTTTCATCGCAATATACCCTATTTTGGATCGAAGCAGCGTAACCAAGGATGGAATTTGTAACAGGAAGCAGCAGCGACCCTGATAACGTTACAACTGCATATGCCGTAGGTTGGACCAGAATTCACGCTGTATAAATCGGCTCGCCTAGGATCCAACATTTCCCCATCCCAATTTTTGTTCGGACCGCAAGCCATGAGCTCTGCGTGGATCACCAAAGGTCTCCTCCTCCTCGCGGTTGCACGTCATGCAACATCTGCCACCTACAAGATGTCCAATAGGTTGACGGGCCAGAGTTTCATCGACTCGTTCACTTGGGAGACGAAACCAGATGCTAATTGGGGACGCGTGTAAGCATCTTTTTCGTTGCGGCCATTCAGATAATAATCAAATTCTGTGATGCGCTGCACTGCAGAAACTACGTCGGTCTCGCAGCAGCAAAATCTGAGGGGCTTGTGTCCGTCACTGGGGACCAAGTCACATTGCGCGCAGACAGTACCAAAAAACTTAATTCAACCGGACCAGGGCGCGACTCGTTTTACCTCATGTCCAATAGCCAATATACCACTCACGTCGCCATGCATGTGCTTTTACTCGCGTTCTCCCCAATCTCATCATGTTTCACAGTTTTGATATTGTTCATATGCCTGAAGGTTGCGGAACTTGGCCAGCTGTTTGTACGTTGCCCGCCCAATTTTCGTATAACATGTCACAGCGCTTACACAGCCGACTACACAGGGTCCGTTGAACTATTTCTTCTACCTGTTAGCGTCATTCATCTGAAGTGACAATTGAATTCTTTAGGGTGCGTCATTTCCTGGTAATCTCCAAATAGATTAATCTGACAATTAATTCACCGCAGGAACTCGGCGCTAACTGGCCTAACGGGGTGTGTATCCCTCTTTGAGTTTTCTGACACAACGAGTTAATGTGAAACACGCCAGGGAGAGATTGACATCGTGGAAGGCGTTAACAACCAGTCCCCGAACACCGCTACCCTACACACAGGCGCAGGTTCGTTTTCTCATGCTACCTCCATTCACGTCGGTTCTCTGATCTTCTGAGCACTATAGGTTGCACGATGCCCTTGTTTCGAGAGATGACTGGGTGAATAAATATGCGCTACTGCGTCTGTCGGGGAGTATGCTTATTACGCCATGGTAGAACGAGTCAAGGAGCCAACTGCAACGTGTATCAGACGGCCAATGCGGGTTGCGGAGTCAAGGTCAACACGCCCTTCAGTTTTGGTCCATCGTTCAATTTGGCCGGTGGAGGATGGTAAGTCTCCTCCTGCATCCATCACACCTCTACGATCACACTTTGAGCATGACAGGTATGCGATCGAGCGCACACCTTCGTTTATCAAGGTATTCTTTTGGCCACGGAAAGATAAAGCAGTTCCCGACGACGTAGTAAACTGTGCCTCAACGGTCAATACAGACGACTGGGTGCGAACCACTAGTTTGTTGCGAGTGCGGATCAGGTGTTGAGACTTTGAAAAAAATTGACAGGGACTACCTGCAGCCTATTTTCCAAGTACCAGCAGTTGTGATTTTGCGACGCATCTCAGTGCGTTCAATATCATGATAGACCTTGACTTTTGTATGTGGCCCTCAGTCCCGGGCACAGCAGATTAACGTTCTCATCGATCCCCTTCCCTCTCTCGTAGGCGGGGCGTGGGCCGGAAACGCCCAGACTTACAGTAACTCTGGTTGTCCAATGACTTGCGTCGGTTAGTTTCAATTGTTTGTATGCGAAAACTAGTGATTTCAACTTCTAAACGTCTTAGATTATGTGAATTCCATGCCATCGACATTTGCAGATGCCTACTTTACTTTCAATGGATTGACTATTTACCAGTAGACGAGGTCTACGCCCTTGGGTTTAGAGATATCAAGCTTATTGGTTTCGTTTTTTAATGGATGCGAAGTAATTGTTCTACTGGTTATGTAATCGATGGGCTTTCTGTCAGCTTTGTGCAGCGAAACGGTGTAGCCAGAAAGGGACTCAGTCGCGAGGCTTGGCGTCACAGACACGGAGAGGGTGCCCGTCAGCTTCTGGGTGGTCAACCGTCTGGCTCGATGGAGAACTCGCCACGAGCGTCAAGTGAGGTTGATCTTCCTTCGCCCCTCCTTGTCCGCATCCGTATCGGCCTTAAGTTCCTGTTGGGTTTTTCGGTCAATGGTGTGCGTCTTTCGTTAATGGGATGGTATGTCGAGCTTGTGAATACAATTTGCGCGTGGAGTCGGACGCGCGGAATCGGGTGAATCAGCGGCTGGACGAAATTGCAGGAGATGTTAGTAGGGGATACCAGAGGATGTAATTCGATATCCTACAATAATTTTGACAGCACCAACGACACGTCTGTCAGGTCACCGGCCCCGACTCGTTTGCAAGGGCCAGTGTTGCCAAGTGTTGTTGATGTTTAGACAAGCGGTCCGAAGATAGCAACTTTATTCGATGTCCGCTTCCGGTCCCAACCTAAGTCGACTTAAGGCTGGGATAGCGGTCGATGAGTCGTTCGCCAAAAAGCAGCTGTTGGTGCACGGGATCGGCATTCGGAGGTCCACGGACCAAAGCACACGGGTATCAAACACTTCTGTCAGGGATCCTGTGCTGGTCGTTGTTGGGTCAGCATTCGTGAGACATGGTTGAAAATTGTTGTCAACTTAGGTCAAGCAGGATCGACATGGAGTGGCGTACGCGGTCGTGGAGTTTGCACACAGGAACTTGGTGTAAGAGAGACCGAACCAGGCGTGGCCATTGGCTAGTTGGCGGTCCGTTCTGACTTCTGAGCCATAGTGGACTATCCGCAAGGACATCCGAAACGCCAGTTGTTACGTGTTGGTGCCAATGATCCGGGATTCCAGCTCGGAACTTCGGCCAGAGACGGAATGTCCTGGAATGGTTCGTAACGGGCGTCGGGAAGAAAAGAAGAAAGCTTGACAGGCTGTTCCAAATGGAAGTTTCACGAATCACATCTGAGGAAAGAGAAAACGATGTCTGGGTCGCTGGTTTCGCCTCCCAATTGCGGCAAACCAGGATCCTTATTCTTTGTCCTGTACTCACATGTTGTACTCCGTTTAGTGTTACAGAGCTGTCCCGCATGAGGTTTTAAGAAGGATATCATTAACTAGTTTGGCCCACTCGGTGTCGAGACAAGAATACACGGGATGATCCGTGGTGGAAGAGAAAGGAACCTACACCAAAGTTGAGTTTGCTTTATATGATCCGATTGCATTGGTGCAAGGAAATATGTAACACTTGCGAGATCTGCTGGATGAGCAGGGTAGTAGCGGACGTTGAATGAGTCCAAATTGGGAAGAGTACAACGCGGCCGCACAAACGAACTGAGCTTTACCATTTCTCTTATCCCACTCGATCCGCGTTCGTCCTCGTCCTCGACCACAACTCTTCCCGATCCACATCCATCCCTTGGCATCTCCTCCATCGTCCACATTTCCACACCATGTCTCTCGGCGCGCTTCCGTACGATCTTTTGTTCAACATCGCGCAGTATCTCGCCATCGACGATATCCACAATCTCCAGGCGGTGAGTATTACGCGTTAGCTTGTTAGTCCACACTACTCACTTGGATAATCTATGGATCAGACCTGCAGATCACTTCGGGCGTTTACTCTCACTCGGCCCGTGTACCGTGCGCTTGCGCATGGCCTACTTGCTCGCTCTCGGCCCTTGCCTCTTCCGGCTTTCCAACGCCTCTCGGACCTCTCTACCCCACGTCTTATCAAGGCAGTCGACAGAGCGCACAGTTTTGAAAAAGCTTGGAGAGTCCGTGCACCCCGTCCTGCAAGGTCTCCGTTTTCTTTGTCCACAACCCCATCCACCTCATCAGACAGACCCGGCCAATGGTACACAAAGATATCCGCCCCTCCAAACGAGGAGATAGACTGGTTATCACCGATAACGTCCTCATACACCCTTTGTGCAACGAAGAGCGGCCGGGTCATCTGCTGGGATGTTGCGCGCGATGTCTGTCTCGCAGAGTGGGATCCGCGGACCCTGTCTACACGGTGTGGAAGCAGCGAGCGTGTCTCCAAAGACGTTCATAAACCAGAACAACGCAAGTCGAGGGAAGAAGCGGACAATGGCGACGGTGACGGTCAGGGTAACGTAGACGCTGAAAAGAAATGGGAGTTGTGGAAGTGCCGCGTCGAATTTGACGAGAGAGCGGTATACTTTACGATGGCTAGAGTTCTCGAGGGGTCGTAAGTGTGACAATATACTACTCCGGCTCTTGCGACATTCTAACGCGAATGAACAGCTATGACGATAACCGAGTAATGGAGTTCGTTTTAATGAAACTTGCGTTCCCGCCAGAAGCGCGAGAGTATCCTTCACCATTGTCCCAACCCTTGTCATTCAATCCGGAATCGCTCTGTGGCTCCCCTCCCAAGAGTCCGGTAAATTCACCCCCACCTTCGTCTCAGGGATCATCCCCACAAGACTCCACTCTCCACTCGTCCAGCACTGCTATGGACTCCGCATATGCTACTCGTTCGCCCTTATCCATGCGCACTGTGTCACCTCCTCCCGATTGCGCAGAGTGCTATCGAGAAACGCCGACGCACACCGTTTGCCCTTGTGCAGTTCCTTCGGGCCATTCAGCCTATCCTGGAAGTCGCTTCATGGGCACCCGAGGTTCTCTGCACGCAGGGATCCTTTTTGAAGCTCCTCAACCCGAACACGAACACAAGCCCATCTTCTTCCCACTGACGTCTTTCCATACGACTGGAGTGGTCATGAATGTTTTCTTGTTGGATCCGCCGCGTCGTCTCTTGAGCGCGTTTGTTTGGGTAGCAAGCAGTAATACTATTGGTAAGCAACTTACTGAACGCGATCACATTTCGGTTGTTGATCCATTTCTAGGATTGTACGTCTTACTGGATTGGGCGAAAGATGAATATGTTTTCGTGGATACCGGTGTCGGCTGTGTAAGTTTCGTGGTTCCCTTGTGCGACAGTCACAATGAGCTGTCCTGACATGTGTGGAAATGTCTAACACGCCATATAACTCCCCAGCTTATCTCTTCAAACTGGTCTTGCATCTTACACGAGGACCAAATAGTAATCCACTCAGAAGAAGCAGACGCCGCTTATCAACACTTCTATCCCCTCAACATCCTCCGCAATTTTATCAAGCCACGCAAACCCAGCCTGCTTGCAAATCGCATCCATAACCACGATTATGAACCGTCGAATTACGACCCAACGCGCAATTTTTGCCGTGATAACTTGCCCATGATTTCTATTCGATTAGTACCGCTGAGATCGATATCAAAAAAATTTGTCTTCCCAAGTGCTCAGCCTACTGATCCTGGCGCCGCCACCAACCACAACGTGGAGGATCGTGGCGAAACCTCTGGTGACGCTTGTAGTTCATCCTCCGCGGTTGAAGATCAGCTCATTGCTGGTCCGTCGACCGCTACAGTACCAGCAGAGAAGTCCGGAGAGGTCAACGAAAAGGACGCGTTACTTGATGATGACTCGGAGTACGGAACGGAGGAGGATGACAGGTGGTCCCATGTAGCCGAGGCAGAAAGCTTGAGATCGAAGGGAAAGGGAAGGGCTGGTAGTGAGGATGTTGACGAGCATGAACCGGCCTCATCGTCGAAAAGAACGAAGGACAAGGGTAAAATGCGAGAAGTGGATGCCGAACAGGAACCAAGTATGGAAATCAGTCAAGTCCAATCGTCGTCAATATCACATCAGAGCTCCATTGGCACTGTCCCTTCGTCCTGGAACACGACAGTAGCAATGCAAATACTCGCTCCACCACATGCACCTGCGACGTCATCATCGCCTCCAAACCCGTATCCTTTCCCGCCCTGGTATCCTGAATCGGCTCATTTTGTTCGACAGTGGTGGCCCACATTACCGGGAGTCCCTCGGCTGAGCTGTACAGTCGTTCTCCTCGCTGCCCACGATCCCGATACCCACCGTACACGGTTTGTACTGGCGCAACATTACTTCCGCGTCCCAATTATCCGCGAGCCATCGACGTCGACCACGTCGAGTGCACCAAGGTCCGACGCTCAGGCAAACGGGGAAGGTGATGATAAAATGCTTCATCTGTGGTACGTGTCTACGCCATTTGAAGTCGTCTGTGTGCTCGATGGGTCGAGTGACAACGATGATGACGAGGAAGCGGGTGATAGGCCCCGTCCTCTTGTCGCCGTCGACTTTGGACACGCCGTCTGGATCGAATATGCTGCGGAACCGGGGGGAGTCTATGGCGTGGATGCATCACGGCTGGTTAGTCAGACGCCGTTTTCGGACAGTGAAGATGACGAGGAGGATGAAGATGAAGCGCTGTTTGCGGGCACCTCGGATGGTGGGAATGCGTTGGCGTCGGCTTCAGCGCCGAATGGCCCGGGTCGTCGTCAGCAACAGCCTGGACGCACCGCGAGCGAGTCGACGAACCCTCACGACGGAGACGGTACGATATTCGACCCACGGCGACATCGCGTGCCGAAATGTCTTCGTTTCGTCACGTTCCCACCTGTCTTTACTGCAGTGGATCGGAAGCGGGAGAGGGCTGGTGAGGGGCGTTTCTGGCGCGAGGAAGCAGTCGTGCGTACACTTGAGATTCCGGAGGAGCTTGACTTGGATGGGGTGGAGACGATCAACATTGATCAGAGTCAGGGAGCAGTGATTTTATCGGTCAAAGAAGGCAAGATTTTCATTTTGAGGTACGAGTAAGTGGAGGGGAGCATGCGTTCTGGATGTTGTTATGGTGTTACGAGAATGAAGATGCGGTTCAAATTGTAACCTATGTCTGTAAGTAGTGAGTGTTTTACAACCTCAGCTTGGTGCTTTTTATAAGTTAGTGTAATACCTAGTGATCCTAGTCACTCACTCGCCATTCTGCCAGCTTCGATTAGCACTTGCTCTTTGACTATTCCGGTCTGGGATTCATGGCAGGAGGGAAAACCACGCGGCGACAACACTGCCAAATTCCAATGGGCAGGGTTTTTCATTTCCGAACATTTCACTCCACGTGGTACATCGCTAATGGTGCCATCATCACGGCCCTGGACTGGCAAGTTGAACTTAACATCTTGAGAATGTGCAGGATGAGTGATAGTACGTATCACGATTCACCAACGGCCGTAAGTATTGTTGCCCCGGAATTGAGTTACACGACAACACTTCTACCACCAGGTGTGGTAGCTTGCAGGCCTGAGCTCGATTCTTTCCAGATCTGGAAGTATCTGACGAAACGCGCCAGGATCATGGGGTTGTTACCTCGTGCTCTGCCACTGTCCCCGGAACGAGGCACGGCGCAACATGAATTCGCAGCATGCAGCACCGCGGCAACGGTGCGGCCGATGGAACGTGTAGCTTAGATAACGGGCCTGCCTGGAGCCTCGCTGGAGAAGGGCGTCCGCACAGGAAGGACGAGCTTGGGGTCATCGATTCTCCCTCTTTGACCGTTGCCAGCACCGTCGTCGTGAGACGGCCCTGCTCTGTACGTTTGTCTACCAAGGTAAGCTCATCCCTCACGTTCACGTCCTGGTCGTCTGAACACATCCGCAGCGACTTCTTTATCAGTCCTCGACGACCCATTATCCATCACTCGCTGCTTCCCATTCACTTATCCGAATCGTCAACCCTCGTCCAAGCCAGTAACGCAGCACCCAGTCGTCGCCATGTTCAATATCTGGTCCGGGAGCAGTAGTACCTCGACCCCAAAACGAACCAGCACGCTCAAACCCCCACCCCTCGCCCCCAAACTCACGACGGGTACATCTCCCGACTATCCACCCCAGGTGACACACGATGCACAATGGGAACACGTCAAACATGGCTCGCCTTCGTCGCCCGACGTCGATGACGATGACGCCACGTTCGAGAGCCTCCAGTATAGCCAGGTGGATGGTCGTGATCAGCCTCGTGGGGCACCGTCCCTGGCTCCACCTCAGCCAGCGGTGTCCAAGTGGCAGGAGGAGAAGGACAGAATGCGTCAGCAGCTCGAAGTAGCGCTCCTTGCACAACGCAAGGCAGAAAGTGACCGCGATGTGTGGGAACGCAAGGTGATAGAGCTGCGGTCTAGCATCCGCTCTGAGCGGGAAAAGGATGGATCTTCTACCAGGAGTCGTCGAGAGCGAGAGCGAGACAAGGAGAAAGACGCTGGCGCGGCTGCCGTCGCGGTGGCGGACGCGCTCAAGGAAGAGAACGCGAAACTCAAGAGTATGCTGCTGCAGCAGACCCAACAGCTGGACGCCTCGAGGGAGGAAACGAAGAAGGAATGCTCACAGTTGCGGTCGGAGATGGCAAGGCTCAAGCGAGAGTTGGATGCCGCTCGCGGGGTGCACAAGCAGGAGGTGGAGTCGTTGAAAGTCACATTGCAGGAGCACGCCCGGCAGGTCGAGCGGTTGACGGTAGATCGCGATCGGGTACGGAAAGAGAAAGAATCCATCAAGGGAGACCTTAGCAAGGAGATCGACCAGCTGAGGTTAACGCATGCAAAAGAGACCGAACAGTTCAAGGTAGCGTTCGAGGAAGTCAACCGCGGACAAACGCAAGCACAGTCGGAGCTGCGGAAAACCAGAAAGTCGCTCGACTCGTACGCTCTCAAGTTGGACGAAAGCGTTCGCGAAAATGATAGTCTTCGCCGTGAGCTTTACAATATGAAGGAATCTAGCCGCGTGGTTGCAGAACTTAAGCAGCGTCTGGACATTCAAAACAAGGAACTTCGCACTGCACGAGAGGAATCATCGGCGTTGAAGAAAGAGTTCAATCAACTCGCAACGCTCTTGGAAGACCGGACCTCGGAGCTCAAAGGCGCGCAGAGCTTCCTCACGACTGCCGATGCCTTTTCCGGTGTCGAGGTCACCAATACCCTTCACAGGCTTAACGCTGAAGTGCTTCAAAGCACTGCATTCATGGCGGAGTCCATGGTTGAGATGTTCTTCCACGAAACGACCCCACAAGTATCCAAGACAGATGAACAGCTAGCAGCTTGTAAACGAGCGTCGGCTGCGATCGGAGGTGCCATCGTCCATTTTCTCGGGGCGAAAAAACATGGGGAGGATCCCATCTTGATCCAGATTGCGTTCCAGGCGTATCTGACATATCGTCTGCGCTGGATTGCCAGTGCCTGGATCATCGGCGGGGATGAGAATTATAATCAGTTCATCGACGCTATCTACCAAAGTGTGCACGAAAAAGGTGAGCGATCGCTGCCTCAAAAACATACCACTGGATGAGATACTTACGCACATAACCAGAGGCGCAAGCGATCGCAGGCCGCTGGCGCGCCCTCACGCGTGTACATGTCCCGTCGACGCCACTCGATGATGTACAGCTCGCGTACCAAATTGCGACCAAGATGATCTCTGGCCTCGCCGACATCCTCCTCACCACCGGATGCCCCGCACCGAAGTCAGACGTCACTTCCGCCCTCATATCCAAATTCGCCGACAAACTCTCCTTCTTGGCCTCTTTGGCAATGCGCGTGAACAAGATCGTTGGCGAGGACGTGACCTCGGGCGATTTCGAGGTGTTGGCAGTTTTACCAGCGACTGCATTTGATGTGACGACGATGGAAGATTCGTATGACGATGGGCGGTCCGCAAAGACGAGGGGGAACACCGTGTCCAAGGTGCTGTGTGCGACGGACCTAGGTCTGAGGAAGAAGACGAGGGTGGGAATGACCGGGGAGAAGCAGTGGGAGACAAAAGTCTTGCTCAAGCCCAAGGTCGCACTCGAGTCAGTCATCGAGATCATGGATGAGTGAGCGGTTGGTGATGTGGGTCACGTGTAACATGCCCTTTCGTGTTTCTACACTTGTATTCGTATTGTCCCTGCGTCGTATTGTCAGTAAACATCGGACTTACTTTTCATCATAATCTTTTCCACTGGGTACTAAGCATCAGACTCTGGCCCAGTGTCATCTGTCACGTAGATTGCCAACGCACTGTTGTCACGAATCCATCTCGTTGGCGACATAACATCTCCCCTGTGTTTGGTGGCCGCAAAACACCGTACCGCGAGTTTTCAGAATCTATTGCTTGAATTAAACAAAGTTGACTACTTCCTATAACTTTCTATAGCTAAAAGCTGCCTCAGATAAATAGCAGAGAGCATAAATAACGATGAACAAGACACGAAAATTATTATCGGTGTACATATATGAATACTACCTTTGAAATTTATTGTCGAAAGAGAGCGGGAAATCGACTTTTCAAAGCGCAGAAACTAAGATCGAGAGCTTAAACATGTGTAGCATAGTCATCGAGTAGCCCCAAGGATGTTTGACCCCAATTGTGGTCTGGGCGACACAGTCGAGTCCAGTCCTCTGTAATGCGATCAATTGCCGTAGGTTGTGCTTGCACAGGACATACCTAGAACGATTTTAGATTGTTCGTGAGCTGCTTGGCTCGGTGCCTCTGCCATCACGACCGCGAATCCGCTAGGGACAGGCGTCAGTGTCGGGAACCATCCTAGTCCATCGAAGTCGGACGTACCGGTTGAGATACCAGTCGATGTGGCTAGATATGCCAGTGGACGCGTCACATCGCGGTCTCATAGCGCTCAGACCTAGTCACTCACCAGTGGAGGAACCAGGTCCCGGATTGTCTGTAACGAAACGGATGGTCACATTGTCCGTGGAGCTGGTACCGATCGACACGACATCGCGCCGGACAGGATCCACGAAATTCGTTTTATTGCTACCCGCAACCCTGACAACGTCAAAGTTGTGCTGAACGAGAGTTGGTAAGAGAATGAGAGTGGTGATACAGATCACGTACGCCGTGCAAATGTATAGGGTGCTGGAAAACGTATCGAGAGTCAGCGTTGAACGACGTTGTTCACACAATGGCACTTACGGGGCCACCGGGAGCGGCACCAGGGTGAGGGAAGCTTATCTCTATAACTTTGTTCGGGGGGAGTGTATAGACGCTTCCACTAGACAGCAATTCCGAAGCTTTTCTGGCCCCACTGAGAATTTGGAGAAGCACAGGGACAGGATAGGGGACGTAGGTCATGTTTCCAAGTGTAAAGTTGCCTGCAGTGTAGTCCGGATGAAGTACGAGGTTCACATCCGCCCTTCCGATCTCAGGTATCCCGGGAGCACCAGGGTTGATGAGCGGGTGGAGATTGCCCTCGTCGAACGAGAGTTCATGTGGGCCAGGAGGTGATGTGGGATCTTCATCCAGTGCCCCTTCATATCGGAGGATGGCCAGATTTTGACCACCATGGAACGTGGCATTGGGTAGATTGCTTGATGCACGGATCCAATAGTTTCTGATGGGCTTGTCTGCCATAACAACGACGGAATAGCGTTGGCCAGCGAGAATGGGTATTGAGTCTACTTCTACGGGAAAGACTTCAGTCCCCTCCACTTCGATGATGGTCATTCGGTGACCGTCAATAGTGAAATTGAAAGAGGGATCGCAAGCCATGGAAATCACGCGAAAGCGATATCGTAACCCTTGTTGGACATTAGTGACCGAGAGTGGGGCCGACGGTCCACCGGGATAGCGACCCTTGCCATTGATCAGCGTCGAGTTCGCAACTACCCTTGTAGAGAGATCACCGAGTCGGACAGATGGTATATGATACCTAAATCCGGGTAAACATAAATCTCGCTATGAGACAGCAGGAGCTCACCAATCCGAGAGTGTGATAACGGTATTTTCTGATTTGATCAGAAAACAAAGCGCAAACGACAAGTAAACGGAGACTCACCATTATCAACATCATACAGATCTACCAAAGGGTCCTCTGGATCATATATGACCAGTGGTCCTCGAAGTCCATCACAATACTGAGTTGAATAGTGTGAGTGGTACCAGTATGTTCCAGTTTGACCGATGGCGTCGAATTTCTGTACGAATGCTTCCTGTTGACGAATTGGGCACTGATTGACGAATGAAGCACCGTCAGCCCAGTTGGACTTGCGTTGGAAAATCCCGTGCCAGTGCTTTGGGAGTAAATGAGAAGGCGGTTCCCACCATTCAAACAATTAACTTACGACACTAGTTTGAAGGGGCATGGTATCGTCCTTGAGTTCATTAACGACTTGGATACTGAAATGATCGTTCTAGGAAGGTATGAGTACACTCGTCTGGATCTTATTGACCTACCTCTCACCTTGCTGGCCTTGATCAACGGCCCGGGAAACATGCCATTAACAAGAGTGGCTCTACATATTGTCAGGAATGTCTTGGAGGCGACAATCGACATCAACTTACGATCGGTTGTATCCATCTGGTGCGATGAAATTATTCACGATGTGAAATCGGGTCACGGGACCGACCACGGTGCTTGCTCGCGTAGCGCGAAAGATGGGTATATACGCGTCGGAGTCCAAAATCTTGGGTAATGACGCCGCATTAGCGAGGAAGAATAAGAAAAGCGCAAAGATGGACTGGCGCAACATCTCCAATATTTATGGGAGAGAGGATGAGTGATGCTCTGGCACTCTACGATGCTTTTATATGTCTGATCACACCGCTGAAAAATCCTTAGTTCCAGTTGCTATTCCGGTGGTAGAAGGGTCTTGACCATTTGTTGTTCGCCCTACTCTTTTGGTATACCTCACAGCGCCGCATCTCGATCATAAAACTGTGCGGACGATTACCGCCATTCGATTGATGCGGGTTCCGTCTGGGCCATACCGATAGATAGTAATTCGGGAACCTGGGGAGCAAATCGAGTTACACAACTATGTGACTAGGGGATGCCGACTCACTGTTTAGCAGGCAGTGACGCGCACAGGTTGACGGCAGAGAAGAGTGGTAGTTCCCCAGCAGGCACAGGTAAGATTGCCGGCATGGAAATTCCGATCTATCGCAAGACCGTCAGGCCGCCGTCGAGCAGCGTTTGAAATACCATGAGCGCACCTATGTAAGGCCACAAATCCATGGATGGCAATTCACGCCAGCCTCCTGGATTGTCGTCTAGGTCGACCAGAAGACTGGTCCCAGTAGCCAGACAACAAATTTGGAAGAAATCAAGCACAAAGATGGTCAATGTTCTCATTCAGCTAGTGTAACAATGAGCGGACAACACACCCAGGGATTGATATGAAGACCGTCCGGGATGACCTTGATGCTGTTTCGCATACAAATAATTCCGGCATGGCAGGACTCTCCAGGGACGACGGGGGTAAACCAAATTGAACCACATGTAAACGATCAGATTCTGATCATGCAGCGGGAACTTTGAAACACCAGGGTAAAGCTTCCTAAAACGCAGAGTAAACGGTTAGTACTTCTCTAAAAACGTCACGGAAGTGCTTCCAAATTTTAGATCTGAACAGAAGCCGTCCTTGTGATGGGAAATCTCAGTAACAGTTGTGAAGGACTCGGATGTGGAGTCGCTCGAGTAGGCTCGGTCATCGGCAGCGAGCGCAACCCGATATCTCCGACACCGGTTGATTGATTTGGCTCCGGGCATCGATCGGATCCATGGTTGGTGGCAGCAACGGATCGCGACGACACCGACGAACAACAGCACAAGTCGCGGATGAGCAATCGGCCGTCGCCGACGCCATCGCAAACCAATCGTACCGCAATCGAAGTCGTGAGTCGCGATACCATCAGCTCACTATTGCATACAAGATTGAGGCCATCGGCCTCACGCACTATAGTACTTGAGCTACACGTATTTCTTTCATGCCAGTTGTGGGTAATCTTGTAACCCGAACTTGGAAAGTACTAAGCTTAGTGGTTCACACGAAGAAGCTCAGACACGGCCAAATCTAGGAATAACGGAATCGATTTCTCTTCGTTGAAACCATGAAGATTATCGTGCACGCATTGCTCTCGTTTCTACTAATCCTTGCTTCACTTACTTCGGCTGCTTCGCCCGGCGGTAGCGGTACAGACGTCGACGTGCAGGAGAGCCATGGGCGTTCAGAGGGTTAGGGATCTTGCACTCAAGTTATTTTCTGTTTCAAATTTTCTGTTTGGCCGTTAGAAATAACAAGGGCAGCCTCATGGACATGTGAGTACTAGGCCACCTAAGTTGGGAGGTACACTTACATTCATCCAGCGTTCCTGGACCCGTCTCACATCACGGAGAGCATGGAAGGTAAGGGTACTCCTAAACCCACCTTATGTCCTCCGCCTTCTCAATATCGTTCTGTCGGCCCTTCACTTGACAGATGCAAGCCGTTCTTCTGCGGCACCTGAGGCACCACTGCCTGATTTTTGGGAGATGGCGAAAGAGGTCGAAGAAACGTTGCAGGATTACATTCACAACCTACTCGAGGCTGCCTCTACATACTTCGAATCTACCCAGTTCACCGACATCAAATCCACGATGGATGATATTGTCAATGTCACAGCGATGTTCCACGACAACATCAACGAAGCTCTGGACGCTCAAAATATCTCCTTCAGTACAGTCTCTCAGGAAATTGAAGGCATCTTTATGGCGATATTTAGCAATCTGGAGAATTCTCCCACCCCTGACAAGGTGCCCGGTCATGCTGAAAGGTTCAAAATTGTCGACGAAATCATGGATGATGTCATGCGCGAACTCGTTTTGCTTGCGGCGCGCTACGGAATCGAGGAGGGTGTCGTCACTAGTTATATCATCACTTTAAAATCACAAGTACAGGCGCTCATAATTACGATTGGTATGTTAATCACACTATCCGTTAGGGGTGCTTTAAATTGGCCAACAGATCACAGGAGATATCAATGAATGGTGTCCCCAACTTCTTCCCATTATCTTGTTCAGTGTTGCTGGCTTGCTTATTCCCGAGTCGTGGATCCTTCGACCTTTCCTAACCCTGTTTGGTTTTGGACCCGCTGGTCCTATCCAAGGTGTGTTAAAATTCCTGGCCAACGCATTCTAATTATCTCGATACTGTAGGTTCGGTTGCTGCGTGGTTGCAAAGTCATTTTTGGGGGGCCGCAGTGAAACCTGGTAGCTGGTTTTCTTTGCTCCAAGCAGCTGGAATGGGGACCATGCCAAAGTGGGCTGTGCTCATCACCAAAGCCCCCATGTTGGTTGGTCTGGCTGCAGGGATCTTTTCCTGTTACAAACGTGGATAAGCCAGACCCTTGTCCAATTTTTTGCCTGTTTCTTTTGTATTCATTTTGGGGCCACCGAATTCATGTGGCATACGCCAAGGCAGTGCATGCCAGTGTAAACGACTTCACACGCAACTTCTGACGAGTGGAGTGCATCCGACGTGTCGATAACATTTTTTTCTTCCGTTCGACTGTCCACTCGACAACAATCTGGTTGATGGTTCACTGGTGCTCGAGCGCACGCACTCTCAAAGATGACACTGGATATCGCGCCGGTCTGGATATACGAAATCCGTCTTGTTGCTGCTTGCAACCCTGACGACATTGAAGTCGTGCTGAGAAAAATCAGTTAGAGACAAGAAAGTCGAGCTAGGATACATACACCGTACGGATGCGTGGGATGTTGGACAATGCAACCAGAGTCAGTACAGAACGATGTTTCACGAACTTGATACCTACGGGACCACCAGGGGCCCCATCAGGGTTGGGGAAGCTTATTTTTATGACTGCTCCGGGGGAGAGTATAGACACTTCCTCTTGGAAGCAGATCCAAAGGTTCTCTGGCAACGCTGACAATCTGGAGAAGGACAGGGACAGCGAGGTTGGCATAGGTATTGCCAAACATAAAGTAGCCCTCCAAGGTGTATCCGGGGGAAAGCCGGAGCTGATGCAGTGATAATGATGCATGTATTTCAGTCCTCACATTGTAACACTACGAGATACGATCGCCTAATTGTGCACCTGCCCTCAGTGGGAACCGTAGCTCGTGATGGATGTTTACAGATGTGGTCGTTCCTAGTGTTGGCACAGTTGTTTCCAATCCTCTGGGAGGTAATTAATCCCTCCAGTCAACGCTTGCACAGTGAGATGTAGGACATACGTGGAACTACTGACGACTCTTCATAAGCCGTTTCGTTCGGTGCGACCGCCATCACGACAGCGAATCCACTGGACAAAGAAGTTAATTTCGGGACCTTGTCAGTACATTCAAAGCAAAGTCGACGTACTGGCTGAGATGCCATTCCAGGTGACTAAATATGGACAAGTGACACCGTGATCAGAGCCGAGAGGCACACACTCACCAGTGAAGGAACCAAGGTCCCGCATTATCTGTGACGAAGCGGATGGTCACGTTATCCGTGGAGCTCTCACCGAGGGAGACAACATCGCGTCGGACAGGGTCCACGAAATTTGTCTTGTTGGTTCCGGAGACCCTGATAACATGGAAAGAGTTCTGACAAAACATTCAATTAAAGGAAAGGGAGGTAAATCAGACCACATACGCCGTGCAAATGTACAGGGTGCTAAAATGTGTATCCAGAGTCAGCATAGAATAACGCTTCATACTAATAGACGTGGGGCTTACAGGGAAACCGATCACATGAGAGTGAGGAAAGCTTATTTCTATCACCTTGTTCGGGGGAAGTGTATAGACACTTCCGTGAGGGAAGAGTTCCGAAGCTTGTCTTGCTCCACTGAGAATCTGAAGAAGCACGGGGACGGTGGGGTTGACGTAGGTCACATCGCCAAAGGTGAAGTAGCCCTCTGGGGTGTAACCTGGGGAAAGTTGAAGGTTTACATCTGCCTTTCCAATCTCGGGTATCCCAGGAGCACCTGGATTAATAAGTGGATGCAGGTCGCCTTCGTCGAACGAGAGTTCATACGGGCCAGGGAGTGATGTGGGATCTTCGTCCGTTGCGCCTCCATATCGGAGGATGGCCATGTTTTGACCACCGTCAAAGGTGGCGTTGGGTAGATCGGTCAAAGCACGAATCCAGTAGTTCCCGACGGGCTTGTCGGCCTCAACAACCACGGAATAGCGCTGTCCCGCAAGGATTTGTAATGAATCAACCTCTACGGGGAAAACCTCATTCCCATCTACTTCAATAATGGTCATTTTGTGTCCATCGATCGTAAAATTAAAGGCGGCCTCGCACGACGTGGCGATCACACGGAAGCGGTACCGCATTCCTTGTTGAACATCAACGACCGAGAGTGGAGCCAATGGTCCGCCAGCATAGCGGCCTTTGCCATTGATCAATGTAGAGTTTGGAAAGCCGAATACTTCGGTGACGACAAAGGGTGAGTGATACCTGCATCCAAATCAGTACGAAACCTTCTTTTCGACATGAAATACCCACCAGTCACCAAGCGTGATAACAGTGTTTTCTGCTCGGGTTACAAGATTAATCTCAAGAGAAAGGGCAACAGTGGAAACTCACCATCATCGACATCATATAGGTCTGCCAGAGGGTCTTCAGGATCATATATAACCAGTGGTCCGCGAAGTCCGTGACAACGTTGACTTGGAAAATGCGAGTGGTACCAGTATGTTCCGGTCTGACCAGTTATGTTAAATTTTTGCACAAACGTTTCCTGTTGACGAAGCGGGCACTGGGTGACGTATGAAGCTCCGTCCGCCCAATTGGACTTGTGTTGAAAGATTCCATGAAAATGCTTCGCAAGGGACATGAGGTCGTGGGCCTTGCTACTAATATAGGATCGCTTACAACGCTAGTTTCCAGGTGCATGGAATCATCCGTGAGTTCGTTGAAGACTTCAATACTAAATTGATCGCTCTACAGAGGCGTAAGTACGCTTGTTTTGATTCTATCAGAGTCCTCACCTTATTGGCTCGGATCAGCGGCCCCGGGAATACACCGTTGAAAAGAGCGGCACTACGGAGCAGACGGGCTATCAGAGGGCGTACCAAGTGATAGTCGACATCAACTCACGTTCGATTGAATCCATCTGGTGCAACGAAACCGTTTGCGACGTGGAGCTGGCTCACAGGACCAAGCACGGTGCCACTTGTTTGTGAAGCAGCGGAAGCCTTCAAGTTGGGGACCGACGACGCATTAGAGATGCAGAGTAACGAAAATGCAAGGACAGAGCAGAGAAACATCCCAAGATGCTGGGGAAAGAAAATCAGTGTTCCGCTCTGACATAGAACACCGTTCCTTATGTATTTTTCAGGACGCTCAGGATCGGTTAGCTCCCAAACGCTGTGCTGACTCAGAAAGATGGTGACATGGCATAGAACGAAGCATACTCCACGAAGGCTGTTGTAGTTCATACACCATACGTCCAGCAGAAACAGGCACACCCCTCGCTACATGATGCTTACATCATGAACCCTAGATTGGCATAAGCACACTTACAAACCACTTACCCTTCGACATTGGTGTCGATTACAAAAAACGCCAGCTACCATGGACAGCCATCAGTCGCGGTGCTCAAAATCTGTAGACCAGCCAAAATGACTCAACGCTTACAGTAAACTTGCCGCTGGTAAAGGAATTTACGAATACTACTTACGTTCTAAAGCAGTGTTGATGACCGCCAACATGGCTAAAACCTTCAAACCCCATTCTAGAATACGTGTCACTGTGATTGGATTGTTGGCTGATTCGCTGCAAACAGTTCGGAATGTGTCAATGACATGGAAAACATCGCAGTGCGGCACCCGCACGCATTGGTAGATGCGAATTTTCTGTATTAATTTAAACCAACAGACAAATTATGCGTTAAACGTTACTTGAATCAATGCCTTCCGTGCAGCATGTGGTTCACGGATACAAGGCACTGCCTGCCACTGGGACCCCATGATAGCCGTCGGCAACCGCACTGCCATTTCGGTAATGCCGTGCTTGTCTAGGGAATCTGGGAACGGAGATTGGGAAGAAGCGATGGAACCTCTCCTGGGAGGCAAAAAGAGGTCGAGGCAGGCTTTCGCTTTCGCACCTTTGAAAACGATTCCCAACAACATATCCTTTACGCCATCGTCCCTATTCCATGAGCCTGTATGCCACCAGTACTATTGATGACACCCTGTCTCCGCTGTTTTGGTACGGTGGAGACATGCTCCACGGAATTATGTGATGCAATCAACAAAAGAGATGGCGAAGGTGTTCGTGAACTCAATTCTACGGCTGTCTCATTGGCTCCATCACCCCGAACTCATGTGATACTGAGTGATACTTTCCGGCCTCGTGCAGTGAGGAGGTGTGAGGACGTCGATGATCGGTCAACTGCAACGATTTTACCCGTAGAACTAGAACTGCTGTCAGTCTCATTCTTTGTTTGTGGGTGAGTAAGGGCGTTGAGTAACCCCAAACTTCACTTTTGCGTGACCAGGGAAGCGCCATCATCCCTTGTGCGTCCCGCCTGTCGTTTGATCGACCACAGAAGGAAATAAATGGCTCGCATATATCCCAAGGTCTGACTATCACGGATCTGCGGAGACGAATGGGAATGCAAAATGTTTATGAGTATGCGCGAGCAGTCTACCTTGTATGCGTGAGACACGCGTCTTGGGACCGTTCTATACCGCATAGCTAGCCAGGATCGATTCTTAGTCAAGTCCGCGGTCGTTTTCCCGACTTCTTTGGATGGCTTTTCTGGAGGTATTGATCAGTCCTGTCTTGTATGTTTTCTTAGCTACGAAACACGTACCGGAAACTCTCTGCGGACAAGGTCCAGTAATCGACAACACCTCGTGTTGTCATACAGAGACGTCGAGGATGATGGTACAGTTGCAACGGTTCTTGAAGCGGTACAGAACCTGAGTCGAGAGAGAGAGGAAGAACGCGAATGGGATCCGGCGTAGCCGAGTTGAGAGATGTCGAGAGGTCGTGAAGTCGTGGAATTGCTGTGGGCGACGGATCGTGAACGATGAGAGAGTCCGCGGATGAGCGCGACTGAGCCGGGAGTCAGCGCTTCAGCGGATGGACGCGACTTGATACAGATGGTTGTCTGGGCTGTCGTGGCACGTGACTTCCCAGAGGTTAGTCTGTGCAGGAGTGAGTCAGGTGGCGGTGCTGGCGGCTTCTTCTCGTCCGCTATCTCATTGCCAGCGAGCTGGCTCCCTCGCATCGAGCGCCTCGCCCGCTCCTCGTTTTCACACTCACCCACCACTCCCTCTTGCAGGTTCAACGTTCAACCTAAGTTTTGTCCGTTGCACTTCACTCGTGGGCTCGCTCTGTGACCTGCTGGGTGCCCATCCCACCCATGCAGCTTGCTCGCCCACACAGTGCTTCGGGCCGAAAAGCCCTTCAGGGCTTTTGCCCAGGCCCTCACTCCTGCTATGTACATAGTATGTACATCAGCCGCTCCTCCCTACAAGCCACTGTTGCGATCGAACTTCACAGATAGTTGTTGGCGACGAGCACAACAGGTTGTACGAGTCAGCAGCGAGTGCGACGTCTGGGCTGTCGCGGCACGTGACTTCCCAGAGGTTAGTCTGTAGTGAGTCAGGTGACGCTGCCGCCGTCGACTCGGATCACCTTGAGGTACTGCAGTTTGTGTACATAACTTGTAACTTGTTTCCTTGATGAGATCTTTGAGCCTCACAAGATCAGCACCGTTCTCGTTGTGATTTTTCCTACTAGTACAAGTGACCCCAAGATCGTGCTCCTAAAAATCTCTCAGTGTCAACACCGATACCTACCTAGGTTGCGTGTGCCTTTCCGCGATCGTTGTTCACAAAACACTGCAATAAATCGAAATGGTATATAACGTCTGTATGGTGCTGTAAATTTGAGCATCAAAGATACGACATATGTGATATGATGGGGTAACCATGCATTATGCATGTGGCCCGGAGATGCTGCGCTGGTGGCCCGTAATGAACATTGCACTCCCATTCGCACTCTAGTTCTTGCATAGTTGGGTCCAGTCCGCTGCGTGGAAGGAGATCAGTTTCTGCAGCTTGTACAATGAGATGGGACATACCTGGGACTGCCGCCGATTCTAAAGATGCCGTTTCGTTCGGTGCCTCCGCCATCACCACGGCGAATCCACTAGACACGGTGATTACTTTGGTACAAGGATCATGCCAATCCGACGAGGCCGACGTACTGGTTGAGGTGCCAGTCGATGTGGCTAGATATGGACGCGTGAGTCCGCAAACTTGTAGTGCTCGACGTGATCACTCACCAGTGAAGGAACCAAGGCCCTGATTATCCGTTCGGAAACGGATAGTCACGTTGTCCGTGGGGCTGCTACCAATGGACACGACATCACGCCGGACAGGATTTACGAAATTCGTTTCGTTGCTACCTGCTACCCTGACGACATCGAAGTTATGCTAATGAAATGTGAGTTAGAGACGAAGAAAAGCGGTGCGGACCACGTACTCCGTGCAGATGTAGAGGGTGCCGAAAGCACATTCAGAGTCAGCATACGGCGACATTTCACAAGCACGTACTTACGGGAGCACCGGGAGCTGCGGCAGGGTTAGGGAAGCTTAATTCTATAACCTTGTTCAGGGGAAGTGTATAGACGCTTCCCTTTGGCAGCAGATCCGAAGCTTGTCTAGCACCACTGAGAACTTGGAGGAGCACAGGGACGGGGTAGTCTACATAGGACACGCCACCGAGCGTAAAGAAACTGTCCGAGGTGAAACCCGGAGCCAGCACGAGGCTCACATCTGCCTTTCCGATTTCGGCTATTCCTGGAGCACCCGGGGCGATGAGTGGATGAAGCTTGCCCTCGTCGAATGCGATTTCGTATGGGCCAGAGGGTGACGTGGGATCTTCGTCTGTTGCACCTTCATATCGGAGGATAGCCATATTTTGACCACCATCGAATGTGGAACCATATCCACTACTCAACGCACGGATCCAGTAGTTTCCGACGGGTTTGTCCGCCATAACAACTACAGAGTAGCGTTGTGCTGCTAAGATGGGGATCGAATCAACATCTACAGGTTCCACTTCAGTCCCGTCTACTTCAATGATGGTCATTCGGTGACCATCAATCGTGAAGTTGAAGGAAGGACTGCAGGACATGGAAATCAAACGGAAGCGATATTGTAACCCCTGTCGAACATTGACCACAGAGAGTGGGACCGATGGCCCGCCAGAATAGCGACCCTTGCTATTGATCAGCGTCGAGTTCGCAAGAATCACTTTGAAGCTTTGGCCAAGTTGGATAGAGGGGGTGTGGTACCTAAATCCAGGTCAGCAAATATCCGCATCACTGCTCGATATGGATTGCTCACCAATCCGAGAGTGAGATGACGGTATTTTCTGTTCAGGTTAAGGGACAAAGCAAGGACAAAAATAAGTGGAGACCCACCATCATCGACATCATACAGATATGCCAATGGGTCCTCGGGATCATAAATAACCAATGGTCCTCGAAGGCCGTCACAGTACTGAGTGGTATAGTGTGAATGGTACCAGTATGTTCCAGTTTGACTGGTTATACTGAATTCCTGATCCAGTATCTCCTGTTGACGGATTGGGCACTGGGTGACGTATGAAACGCCGTCAGCCCAGTTGGACCTGCGTTGAAAATGCCCGTGCCAATGCTTTGGGAAATGCATGAGAATATGGCTCGCGTAATACATGATAACTTACAATGCTAGTGTTCAGGGGCATGGTATCATCCGTGAGTTGGTTAAAAACTTAGAGACTAAATCGATCATTCTAGAAAGGCATAAGTACATCCATCCATCTAGTATTGTCACAGTTATTACCTTATTGGCTTTGATCAACGGTGCAGGGAATACACCATTGGCAAGAGTTGCTCTACAAATGGTTAAGGATGGCTGGGCAGTGGTAATGAACATGAACCTACGGTCGGTTGAAACCATCTGGCGCGATGAACTCGTTCGTGACGTAGAGTTGGCTCACCGGACCAAGGACAGTGCCATATGTTTGTCTGGCGACAAGCGCTGGTGAATCTATGCCCGCGTCCAAACTCTTGGGGACCGATGACGCATTGGAGATGCAGAATAGCGAAAACGCGAGGATAGAGAGGAGAAACATCTCGATCACTGGTGTCGAGAATTCCCCAACACACTGTCCTTTATATATTCCAAGAAGCCAAGAACCTCAGTTGATCGTCTGGTGCCATGTCGGCAAATAGAAGGTTTCCGATCAGCTTAAGGCATTTTCTATAGCGTTAGCATGTTGCCGCATCGCCCAGTCACAGAATTCTCCGGAAGGCCGTGTCCATTCAGTTGAAGATGGTGGCCCCGTCACGTAGGCACAAATGGAGCGAGATGACGTGGAGAGTACGCCGAAACACTCTTCATGAGTAGTTGTGCAGATAAAGACACGTCTCATTTCGCTGTAGAGGTTGGAATGACAACAGCATCGGGACGATTGGTAGTCGAAAGCAATATCGGTATATGTAATGGAGAGTACTGAGCGAGACTTGAAATCTGAGACCCCAGACGCCCTTGAAGGCCCGGTAAAATCGCGTCGCTTCAATGCCGAATCGATCACAGATACCTGTCTGCAGTATTAAATAATGGAAAGAACAAATGGGGTCACCTTCAAGCTTGGCAAGGTTTCTGCCGCATCCATAAATCGTGGGAAAGTACAGCCCCTGTCTTACTGGTATATGCCGAATCGTTGGACATTGCCACCGACGTGCATTCTGTCCTCGATTGTGACGTGGAAGAGTGCGGGTGGTTTGTGCGACAAAACTGAACGGGCCAGATGAAACGGCCCTTCAACGAGATCTTGGTTATGGCCCATGTGGACCTCTACGAACCTGCATCATGCAGCAACTGCGACCGTCTCGCTATTCATCACATGCATAAGAAGAGTTCGATCTTCTCCGCAGTGTCCCCCCAGTAGCCGCACAACCCGAACATGCACGCACTTCGTGCGCCAAGGCGTAAAGTTTCGCCCGAGGCCAATAGTAATTGGTAGAACCGGTTAACAACTTCATCGCCCATTCGCACCGTTGCCGTTCAAGTTTGCTTTGCTGTTGCCACGTTCTTGACTCGGTCGATTCCAACCCCACGACATCGCAATGTCGCGCTGTGCTCCCAGTTGTGAAAGCTGGTAGGTAGTCTTCCTTCTCAAGTACATAGGTTCCCAGGACCTAGGACCTCGTGACCGAAACGCTGAACTGAGTTTTCTCAACAGACAACGTTACTTCTTTGTTTCAACGAGGATTCGACTCGGATGATTTGTTCATCCTTTGTTCCTTCCTCTCGTGCTTTCTTGCGTCGCTGTGTGGACGTAGCAATATTGCTCGCGGCGAAGCCGAGGAATGCTGACCGGCGAAAGAAATCAAAATACTCGTCGTTGCTTCTTTCCTCCAATCAAATTCTTCTTCCAGTTTGATTTCAATCGAACATACCCGAACGACCGTTGGTCGTATACAAGTACGCTGTCCGTTCGAAACTACATATAGTAATAACATCACACAAGCATGCAAAGGGCAAACAACACGGCGATAGAGATAGCGAACCGGAGATCCAAGGATGGAAGTGAAACATGTAACGGGACAAACCGGAAGATGAGGCCGCGTTGATAGCCCGTAGTGGACGTTATACATCTATTCACACCCTCACTCTAGTTCTTGCATAGTTGGGTCCAGTCCGCTGTGCAGCAGGCAATCAGTATCTGCAGTTCGCGCTGGGACAGCGAAATGGGACATACCTGGGACGACCGCCGATTCTTGATAGGCTGTCTCATTCGGTGCTTCCGCCATCACCACGGCAAATCCGCTAGACACGATGGTTAGTTCTGGGATCGGGCTCACGCGAATCTGACGAGGCCGACGTACTGGTTGAGGTGCCAATTTATGTGGCTAGATATGGACGCGTGAGTCCGCGAACTTGTAGTGCTCGATGTGATCACTCACCAGTGAAGGAACCAAGGCCCCGGATTATCCGTTCGGAAACGGATAGTCACGTTGTCCGTGGGGCTGCTACCAATGGACACGACATCGCGCCGGACAGGATTTACGAAATTCGTCTCATTGCTACCCGCAACCCTGACGACATCAAAGTTGTGCTAATGAAATGTAAGTTGGAGACAAAGGAAAGTTGTGCAGACCACGTACTCCGTGCAGATGTATAGGGTGCTGAAAGCACGTTCATAGTCAGCATAAGGTCCACGTTTCATATGCGCGTACTTACCGGTGCACCGGGAGCTGCGGCAGGGTTAGGGAAGCTTAATTCTATAACCTTGTTCAGGGGAAGTGTATAGACGCTTCCCTTTGGCAGTAGGTCCGTGGCCTGTCTGGCACCACTAAGAATCTGGAGGAGCACAGGGACGGGGTATTCGACGTAGGACACGCCGCCGAGTGTAAACAAACCATCCGATGTGAAACCCGGAGCCAGCACCAGATTTACATCTGCCTTTCCGATCTCGGGTATCCCAGGAGCGCCTGGGTTGATAAGTGGATGAAGCTTGCCCTCATCGAATGCGATTTCATACGGGCCAGGAGATGACGTGGGATCTTCGTCCGCCGCTCCGTCGTATCGCAGGATGGCCATGTTCTGACCACCATCGAATGTGGAGCCGGGTTCACTGCTTAATGCTCGGATCCAATAGTTGCCGACGGGCTGGTTCGCCGTAACAACCACGGAATAGCGTTGACCTACGAAGACAGATACTGAATCAACTTCCACAGGTTCCACTTCGGTCCCATCTACTTCAATGATGGTCATTCGGTGACCATCAATCGTGAAGTTGAAGGAGGGATCACAGGACGTGGAAACCAAACGGAAACGATATCGTAACCCCTGTTGAACATTGACTACAGAGAGTGGAACCGATGGCCCGCCAGAATAGCGGCCCTTGCCATTGATTAGCGTCGAGTTCGCAATAACCGGTCCGAAGATTTCACCGAGTTGGACAGAGGAAGTATGGTACCTAAAGCCAGGTCAGCACAACCGCTTTTGTTCCGTAATGTTGGGCTACTCACCAATCCGAGAGCGTGATGACGGTATTCTCTGTTTTAGTCAGAAGAAAAGTCAGGGCGGAAAATAAATGGAGACTCACCATCATCAACATCGTACATATATGCCAGCGGGTCCTCAGGATCATATATAACCAGTGCTCCTCGAAGTCCGTCACAATACTGAGTGGTATAATGCGAGTGGTACCAGTATGTTCCAGTTTGACCAGTTATACTGAATTTCTGATCCAGTGTCTCCTGCTGACGAATTGGGCACTGGGTGACGTATGAAACACCATCAGCCCAGTTGGACTTGCGTTGAAAAAGTCCGTGCCAATGCTTTGGGAAATGCGTGAGAATATGGCTCGCGTAACACGCGATTACTCACAATGCTAGTGTTCAGGAGCATGCTATCATCCGTGAGCTGATTAAAAACTCGGAGACTGAAATGATCATTCTAGAAGAGCATAAGTACGTCTGTATACCTAGGTAGCATTGTCGCAATTCTTACCTTATTGGCTTTGATCAACGGCGCAGGGAATACACCATTGGCAAGAGTTGCTCTGTGAGTGGTTAAGGGTGGTTGGGCAGTGGTAATGAACATGAACCTACGATCGGTTGAAACCATCTGGCGCGATGAACTCGTTCGTGACGTAGAGTCGGCTCACTGGACCAAGCGCAGTGCCATACGTTTGTCTGGCAATGGCCGACGACGCATCAGAGATATGGAGCAGCGAAAACGCGAAGATAGAGAAGAGGAGCATCTCGGACACTCGGGTTGAGTGCACACGAATTCCCCCGCACACTACCCTTTATACATTCCAAGGAAGAGGCGTGCATTAGCACACCGGGCGGACACGGGCAAGGCCCGGGGTTGTAAATTTCGTGGTGGGGTGGGGGTTACCTACTGCCACCGTTAGTGACCCTCTATTTCGGTAATGTGGTCCTGTGCACTTGAACTCTTCAAGACGGGATCGAGATCGCTCCCAGGCTGACCAAGGGCTAAAAACGGATCTTAAGTGTCGTTGTGATCTCCAGGATGAAAGTACATTATAATTTACACCGAAGAGACGAGTTGCTGAGGTGTTTTTGCGCCATACAGACCTTCAGTGCGAGCCTGTGAATTCGCCACTGAACCACCCCCCAGACGCCGATGGCCTCAGTTCACCGCCCGGTGCTGTGTCGGCGGAAAAAAATTCCGGTTGTTTTGAGGCATTTTCTGTCGCGCTAGTGTGTTGCCACATTACATATTCACAGGATTCTGCGGAAGGCCATGCCCGTTCATTTGAAGGAGGTGCCCCTATGACTCAACAGATAGGTACCAACAGAAGGAGATAACGCGGGCAGCATATCGAAACATTCTCCATTAGTACGCGTAGATGCAAAAAACATCTCAGTTCACTGTGGAGCTTTAAATGAACAAAGCGCACCAGAAGGATCGACGGTCGTAACAGCAATGTTTGGGTATGTAGAGGAGAGTACTCGGTGATACTCGAGATCTAAGACCACGGACGCCCTAGGAAGCACAGTAAAGCACGTCGCTTATCGTGCATATGAATAATACCGGTCTGTGGTGTTGGTGGAAAGAACAAACGGTTTGAGTAGTTGGGAACAATTTGGGAATAACTAATTTCCGGTACATACGGAATGATGATTTGAATGACTCCTGTGGATGGCCAGGATGCCAAAGACGTTCTCAAAAAATGATGGCCGTTGTACGTCAGGGGAAAAAGGCAATCAATGCACCTTTCAATCATGATGTGGAGTAGCGGCGGCACAGGCCCAGAACACAGACCATCAAAATCCGGACATTGCTTTCCGCAAGCGTTTTCGCATAATGTCAGATACGCCGACAGGTCGGAGGTGACGTTGAAGAGTGCGAGAAACAGGCGATTTGAAACATTTCGTGCGATGAAGTTGAACGACGAGACGAAACGGCGTCCGACAAGACCCTGACGACCCACTAGGCTTACTAGGTAGCAAGGGATGTTTACGACTCTAGATGGACCATCTCCCCGCGCACCGGTCCATCATGCATCATGCATCATGACTCATGTTGATATGAATCATTCGTGGGAAACGGTCCAACTCGTTTCCGAATATATACGCCACAGACGCGCTCTATTATGTACGAACCTCCCAGAGACGCCGTATCGTGCAGCAACTGCGACCGTCTTGCTATTCACCACATGCATACGACCAGCTTGATCTTCTTCGCGTGTTCTTCCAGTCTCCGCGCAACCCGATCATACGCACTCTGCGTGGCCGAGGCGGTAGGCAAGACTTTTCATGCGTACTATTCTACCCGAAGCCAATAACTGGTAGACCGGTTATGCATACGACCTTGTAGATCTGGTCGACATTGCCACCCCAGCTATCGCCGTCTGCCTGCCACGTATCGTGACTCGGCTGATTTCAACCACACGACATCGCATTGTATTCGCACACTAAAGGAAATTTAGACATTGAATGGCTTTGAAAGACTATAGTCTTCTTAGCCTTTTCCACCAAAGCAGTACCCGTTTAATTATTCTGAGAGGGAAGAAACCGCTGACGAGTCCCTTAACGTATTCGGCACAGACCACAGCTCAACGTGCTGTGTGCAAAGAGACCGATACATTGTACTTAACTACACCGCTCTGAAGCCACAGGTACAGGCACTCATCGTCGCTGTAGGAGCTCAGTAAGCATGTTGACTCAGCTCCCGCGTTGAGGGTCTCAGCAAATCCGCTGACTCTTCACATATCAACGAGCAGCATCCCCAACCCCCTGCGTGCCTTCTTCGTATTTGTGTTGCGCTCGTTCCGGAATCGTGAGCGGGTACTTCGATTGGGCTGTTTTTGGCTCGCCGGTCCCGTCAAAGTTGCGTTGTGCTCCCGGTTGCGAAGGCGTTTTAATGGGACCGAAGTGAACGCCGGAGCCTTCTTTCTCCGGGCACATGAGTTCTCAAGGTCTCAACGAACAACGTTAATGTTGCTTCTTTGTTTCGAGTGGGAATTCGATTCGGATGAGCTGGTAGTCCTTTGTTCCTTCCTCCTGCACTTTTTTTGTCGCTGCATGGACATAGCAGCATTAAGTTCGCGCAGAAACCGCGGACACCCCCCCTTCGCCGAACGTTGAACGTTGAGCGGCGAAAGAGATCAGGACACGTGTCGTTCTGTCTGTCTTTCGTCCGCTCAAATTTTTGTTGCAGATTTGTTTCCACCCACCAGAATCGATGAGCCTCTGGTCAATCGTCGGTCGCCGGTTCCAAGTTGAAGTACAGTAATGTCATCAGCTTGCAAAGCACATGCAACTACAACACGGCAATGAACATAGAAAACACACCCATTTTCTTCTTTTGCACATCGGCACGGCTTGATCGCCCACATGATGTTCACCGACGAAAGAGATCAGGATGCACATCCGCTCAAGCCCTTCCTCCAGTTTGATTTCATTCGCATACATTTGAACGACTGTTAGTCGAATATAAGCAGTGTCACTTCCAAACTACATATAGCTGCAATATCACGCAGGCATACAAGGAATAAACGATACAGCGGTGGAGATAGCAAATTTAAGATACAAGAGATCACCTTATATTCGCCTAGTTTTCCTCAATCTTGATTTTCTTCTTTTGCGCTGTTTTGATGCGTTCGGGACTCAGGGATGGAAGTGAAACAAGTAACGGGACATACCGGAAGATGGGATCGCATCATCCTCGTGCTCTCTTTTGACCGCGACTGCTGAGATTACTGTAATGTCGGTTTGTCAGCCGAACGCGTACGTATTCGCATTTCGGACAGAAGAACATACCACGCGTGCCGAACGCTCGTCGAGCATCACTACCGGACGGCGATGATGCAGCCTTGCCTCGAAGCAAGGCATTTATCTCAGCTTCAAGTTCTGTCGAGGGCTTATATTTCGATTTTGTTGACGGAACGGTTTGGAGCGCTAGAGACACGCCCGATGGTCGGCAGGAGTGAACAAACGAGGAGGGGGGGGGTGAAATAGAAGACTTACCTCCTTTAAGTTCCCGCGGACTACGAGCCGAGGGGCGGGCAGACGGAGCTAACGGCTCAGGTTGCTGAAGGGTACCGAAAGCGTCGATGAGGGCTTGAGATGGTCTGTATCCTGTAAACGCAACCAGGGGCTGAAGTTGGGACGAACGCCAGAACAAACGGCGTACCAGAACTAGATCCAGGGCCCGAGGTGTGTTGAGCATCATCTTCCTCCGTCTTGACGCCTGGGGTCTCCGTTTTGACGGAGATGCAGAGAGCCGGTTTGAGGTATTCGAGTTTCACTTCTTTCGTGTCCTCTTGTTCGGGAGTGGCTGAGCGGAGTATGTTAAAGGCGTCCTCTTCTATACACACATGAATCGAATCAATTTCCAACACGAGGATGGGAATTCGGCCTACCAAGCTCGTACGGATCCAGCTTCTTGATGAACTTGGGCGATGACGGAGGTGCTTTGGATGAGGATACATCTCCACCTCGAGTTTGAGGCTGATTGAGGAACCGTGCGCGAGAAGGATATTGTGGGGGTGGCTCGTAAGGTCTGAAACGACTGGCAGGCTGGTATTGTGGACAATATCACGAAATGCCCAAGGAATACAAGAAATCGCTCACAGCTAACTCTGGGTCAACGGCCCGTTCTGCAGGCTCCCGTTGGTCCCTTTGTTGGGGTGGTGTCGGCGATGACATCACCATGAAGGGAGTCGGAGATGTTGCTGACCGCTCTTCCTGTCCTGGGTTGTGCCAGTCGTCGGGAATTGGAGGAGGAACTGGTGGACGTGGGATTGGGTGAACAAGGTTGAAAACACTGGTCGGAGGAGAGGCCCAAGATGGAGCTGGGTACGGCCATTTTGCGGGAACTTCGTCCAGGGGGAGTGAACAGGGATAATTATCTGTCCAGCTGTCTGAAACCGAGGCTAGGTTAGCGTACCGTACTTATCGATAAGAGGAACCGTGAGTGTATGGCAAAGATAATCGCATGCAGAGGACAAGAGTATACGTACGGTTTGCAGGGTCCCCGTTGTTTCTCCAATTGTAGAGAAAGACGCATGTCGATCGAGGGTCGTTGGGATCGCCGTCATCTTTCCGGAAATTGCCCCAGCGGTGCTCTCCAAGAAGAGGGGTGATATTCGTACTCTCTGCAAACTGTAAGATAATTTCGTCGCGCTATGAGAGCACAAAGCAAAAAAGTAGATCCGACAGAAAATTGTCAGTCTTCCCAGACAAATGCCACTCAAACACCGATCAAAAAACGGCACTCACGGTACCCATTCCATAAATGCATTCGACGGCAGGCATGTCTCTCCCACCTCGGCCAGATTGCTGAAGGACAAACTGAGCCCAAGAAGCGATTCGATCGAAGTCATCTTGAACACGCTGTCGTGGATTGCGATCCATGCACCACGGGTTGGTGACAACCACGTATACCTCTGGGGGTATATTAGTGTATGGCGGGCCAGACTTTGGTTTTCTGGGCATCGCGTTGGTGGTACCTTGCGTTCGCGGTATAATCGAGGTGGGTGTGAGGTGGCAAGCCGCAAGAGAAACACGTTGATCATTAAGTATTCAAGGCGACATCGTGGGCATCAAGAAGGCGTCCTTTGTCGGAGATCGGATTCATCGCCTTGACGAAAAGTAAGGACTTGCGTTTTGTTTTGCGCCATCAAACTGACGCGAATCTAGGCCATCTTCAAACTGGTTGCATTGCGAAAAGTGAGCGTCGTCGAGTGTTGATACGTTGAAGATTTACGGGTCATCAGAGCTTGGCTCGACACGGTCATCCGCATAAACACAGAGACGGCAAGATCGATCAAACGTCTGCGTTTCCTCGTAACACACCGAATAGATATGAGTCAGACACCCAGAACGAACACGTCGACCTCGAGACCACCGAGGTGAAGAATAGCAAGTCCATCGCAATGTTACGAAGAATGGTAGTCGAGTACAACATGTCCCAGCCACGTGAGCAGCTTGCGTATCGCAACTCTGCCTGTTCTCAGCGCCTTTTCAAACCTGGAAAGTACGTCGCCATTGACTGTGAAATGGTCGGGGTCGACATCGAAGGCAACGAGTTTGAGAGATTTCTAGAGGGCGGGAAATCGGCACGACGGCTATCAAGAGAGACTCAGTCGTCGTGTGCAGACAACGGACTGTATTAGAGTTACCTATCAAGAGAGACTATGTATGGGTTAGCTCGAGTAGGTAGGAAGTGGATATAGTTAGCTCACCTCAGTCGTCGTGCGGAAGCAACGGACTGAGGTGCTCGTTGGATAGAAGGGAACTTATATACGAATAGACTGAATACTATGTAAAAGGGGTAAAAGGATCTATAGGAGATCCGGACACAGGAATACATGAAGTATTAAATACGCGGGTCGGGCAATGTATCTGTACAATGTAGGAACGTACGCGAGGAATGTAATGGACGCGCAGCGCGTGCGCGTCCGGGATTTGATCGATCCGATGACGACGTGGCTGCGCGCGTGATTGCGGATTCCAACAGAGTTCTCGTTCGCATGGGACAGTATTGGCAACTACATTGCGTCTTTGTGCAACAACGCGAGAGGGTCGTCGACTATCCGACCAAGTGGAGCGGTGTTCGAAGCTCTGGTCTGGCAGGTTCAGGTACGTGTATCGTGACCGACAGAAACATACCAAGAAATTTGATTATCCTCCATAGTTAAGCCATTCAATGAAGTCCAGCAAACTGTGGCAGAACTGACAAGGTTCGAGTTCTGGTGGGCCATGCTATATACAACGACCTCAAAGTGCGCGTATCACGCATACAGACACTCTTTCTCTCCCACCCGTCTCCGCATCTCCGTGACACCCAATCCTCAGCATACAAACGTCGCGTAGTCAGATCCAGTCACCTTACACTGCCCGTCCTCGTAAAGCAAGAGCTAGGCATCGTCATCCAGGGTGGCTAACATAGAAGTGTAAGCCATCCGTTTCTTCCATGATACTGTGGTTGCCTGACATCAGAGAACAGGTGACGGACGCCCGTGCAACGATGGCTCTTTTCCGGTTATACAAAATGAAATGGGAAAGCGGATTCAGGCCATCCCACACCTTTGGTCTTCCGAAATTGAAGTGCGAGGCTGACGATAGTTCTTCGGGAAAAGTCGTTACGGCCAAGTTCCAACCAACCGTCGCTGTCCTCGCATTCTTTCCTAACGCGGGGCAAGAAACGCGGCCGTTCAGAAGCGTCCAAGCCAGATGATACTAAGGAGGATGAGATGACTCAAGTGTCGAGTTCACGAACGCATTCGCCGTCACCTCCGTGGCGTACACCGGCGTACCGTATATCGAACATACCAAGACGTCAGAAACGGAGCACGCCCTGATCACCACCGCCATCGGCGCAATGAAAAGCGTTCTCGTCAGAGATATTAATTGTCACCGGCCAGCCTGGCGGTATAAAGCATGTCCAGAAGCAAGACTCGCGAACCCCGGATGAAAGGGGCAGGGTTGTTCAGGGTAACTCGGGGGGTGGGAAGAAGGTGGGCAAGGTCGGGGAGAAGTGGTGGTAAGTCTGCGAGGTAAAAAGGGTAGCATCAGGTTGTGATAGCCATAAGCGAGTTTGTGCTCAACGTGGATACATCGTGGGGCGTTTCGTGATTTGGGACTTTTGTCTCTGATTGTCGCCGCCGTGCTACATCCCGCAAGCGCGAAGTTTGTATACGATGTTTCCTGTCCATTTTGGTCTGTTTTCCAAGAAAGAAGCCAGATTTTGCTCATCCACATCTTGTAAAAGCCTCTGAAAGACGAACAAAATTCAGGAGTACTATAGTCCCTCCGACTGGGTCTACAGCTGTCGGCTCTGCGAGCCGTGTTCTCACGCCGGAGAGGCCTCTTTGTTGTTGTGGCGGGAGTGCCGTGTCGGCGTGCGAGTTCAAATCGAGTGGTTTCTATCATTGCCAGATACTGATGATCGATATCGGTGTTTGGTCCTCTCTCTCCAACTATCAACAGAAAAAAACAACAGCACATGCCCGCCCTCGAACCACACACTGGCCCTACTAAGCTCGTCGTGGCATTCGACATCGGAACGACCTTTAGCGGGGTTTCATACTGTATCCTTGAAGCGGGACAAGTTCCTGAGGTTCTGGGAGTCGGAAGGCAAGTGCTTTATTGCATTGCACCGATTCGTCTGGACTGGCCTTAGATTTCCTGGGCAGGCACAAGTTGGCGGTAGTGCCAAAGTGCCATCTCTCTTATATTATGACAAGAATGGCCGTGTCAGGGCGGCGATATAGCACACTATCATGTGAGGCAAACCTTGTTTATGCAAAAGAAAAGGGTTAATGGTGTCGGACAGATGAAATGGCAGACGAATGGGTGCCAATAAGAATAATATTCGGACAGACACGACCGTGAAGCTCACTTGCGATAGCTGCGGGCTGTGTTCCACGACCCTCAGGACTACGGGATCCGGGAGCCAACTGCTGATTGTAATCCTAAAGCCAGTTACGAAAACAGTTTGATTGACGCTTCCGGATCGATCTTATCTCCCTTGCTACATCCGGAGGTTGTTGAATGAACCGAGAGACCAGGAGCAATCTTGGTAAAAGCCAGTGATCAGGTAAAGAGAGCGATCAAGATGTTAGACGCCGTAACGCTTTTTGGCAAAGTCATACCAGTCAAGTGCAACCCTCGTTGCCACCTTGCGAAACTGTTCCGTTGATGAGAGTTCGATGGAACTGGCCCCTCGCGGTAGTATAAGAATAGCACCCGCAAGAGTGGACGAACGAAATTCATAATCGAATGGCCTAAAGCGTGGACATCGTCAGTCAGGGAACAGACGCTCTAACTGAGAAATACCCTGGTTCGTCCCGGAAAATCCGTGTTATACCATGAGAACGGATCGGGTCAGCAGAGATTACATTCAATTGCCACTGAACGTGACCTCGCCGCGCTCAACAGGCTAGAAAGTTCTCAGGGACCCCAGGAGCATTATGGAGGACTGAGGTCGTCGCCGTGTTTGCAAATGTTTGAACAGAACGTCGAACTGACCCTTTCAATCTGTGCCGATTCCCAGTGGGTCTGGTCTCAGCTCCGGTTATATTTCAAGGATAGGAAAATCAATATGGGCGAGTTCGATCAGTTGTCAGCGTATGTTTGCTTGTCCAGTGCCCCACAAATCTTTCTGACTCATTTTTAGTGTCTACCACCGGCGGGCACTCAGTCCTAACCCAAAAGTAGTGTTAAACCACAACCACACCCCTCCATTTCGTAGCCCCGCCAGTATAGTCTGTGTGTTACCCACTAAGGAACATGACAGGTCACGCGTTCGTAGGGAAGGCCAATGGGAAATAGACCCCAGTGGCGATTTCTTTGCACCAGGGTATTTTGAGTCGAGTTGTCATCAAGTAAGTCTCCTTGGAAATTTTTAGTGGGTGCTAAAGTTCGTGAGAAGATGGTTCTTCAGCAATCATTTTCGCTTACCGTGGACAATCCAAAAGACGTCGGCACACAGACTGTGCACATTGAGTACTTTGGAGGCAGTTTATCCGATCCGAAACAAGTCGATCCAGATCAATGCAAGTACCTTCTATCCTTTACTTGAAACTTCGCCATGAAGTAGACCATTTCAGCTTCTTTCTCGACACTTTGTACTATCCGTGCAGATCTGAGTGAGGCTATGGATGATCTTGTTTTGAAGAGGACGGCTTTTGGTGAAGTCTACTATCAACTGGATTATGAAGTCATTGTATTGTTCGGCCTCGCGGTACTTCAAGTACAGGTGTGCTGGAAGACAAATGTAAGTTGCAGATCCATACCTTGTTGTTTGATGATCTTATTTTCTTTCTAGGGAGGCGAACGGCGGTGAGACTCGGTGTTCTTTTTGGCTTATCGTATTGCCTAACTTGCACCTTAGAATTCCAGCAACAGTAGTGTGATACGAACGGTACATTATGCAAACGCTAACGTGTAGTAACGGATTGGGGAGAAGGGATCCATAGTATCTGATACAAGCATGACCTGTCCAGCCATGATGATCCTGCACCAAGGGGTGCCACTGGGATAGTGCGGTGGCAATGAGTACGAATAAATAATGGGTATTCAACCAAAAGTGACTGCGGTACAGTGCAGGTGTCAGGCCTTCAAGCTCAGGAGTGAGTTTAACAGCAACCGTGCCATGCTTTACTTGTGTCGTGCTGCGCCCATCCTGTCAGCCGTTATCCCAGCCATGGACATCCTTGGACAAAGCGTTCCGCGCATACTCTTGCAATCAGGATTCAGGACCTCACTGGCACAACCTGCCATCCGTGTCACCGTTTCACTTGCCAAGCAAATATTATGTAAACTGGTACTACTTTCTGACCCTCCAATGTTTATTGTATCGTCATGGTACTTCATCCTCCTCACAAATTGACCTATTTCAAGAAAGCTCACTGGGAGTCTGAGTGGATCCAGACTGCTGAATCCCTTGTGCGCAATGAACTCGAGCGCCCATACACTTCTCAGGCCAGTGAACAGGTCTTAGGCTCGGGCTCAGCAAACTCAGACGTTGAAGTGCCTAGGAAACCAGCCTCATACAATCCATCTTTCAGCATTTTTGACAACATTGATGGCTTCATGCCCCCCAAAGCTGCTGATCTGTGCAACAAAATTGACCACTACCTTGCTGCTGGTGTTGAGCAGGTGGCAGATGACCTGGTGAAGTGGTGGCATGATCGTCGTGTGGTGTATCCCATGCTATTGTGATGGACTTCCTCACCATTCTTCCAACTTCCATCGATGTTGAACAGCTCTTCTCCTGTGGTCATCTCAGCCTCCTGTCACACGTTCAGTCTCACTCATCAGTCAACTTGCACTCTGCTATGTCTGGGGACTTGGAGCACTCTTGGGCTTGTGAAAACAGAAGATGTGAAGAAAGTTAGTGCACTACTGGATGTCGAGGAAGAAGAGTATGAGTTTGAGGGTGGGTGGGACATATTGCAATCTACACGCGACTAGTATTACCGCTTACAGCAACCCCTCTCCGAGTTCCTATACCTCTTGTCGGTCCAGGAAAACCTATCCCAGATATTTTGCGACCCTTGAAGCGACCGGGACTGCTGGATTGGTTAGCGCGAAGTCTGCGGAAAGGATGAGGTTAATCAGAGTGTCAGGCTGGCTGGAAACGAACCTTAGGAACCCTAGCTGTTTTAGTTTGCGAAGGTGCTCCAAACGTGCCTGAAGAATGAGTGCGAGGTCATTCAAGCAGCTGGGCCTGTCAGGATGGCCATTGAGCGTGAGTTGAACAGCATCCGTAAGGCTTGAAATTGCTTCCTCTACGTCATTCATCTCACCAACGACCTTGAAATGAGCTCTGGGGGAGAGGGCAAGGTTGTTGAGACGGTTAGGCTTGTCATGATGTATGTCAGGAGTGAGCTTGACGGCATCCAAGAGACTTGAGACCGCCGCCTCAATGTCGCTCATTTTGCCGAGGTGTTCGAACCGAGTGACCAGGCAGTTGCCAAGATTGCTGAGATGACGAACTTTGTCAGAATGGTTACCGGGGAGTAGCCTAACGGCATCCTTGTGCCTTGAAACTGCATCCTCGAGGTCACTGAGGTCCCCAAGAAGTTGGAAACGGGCTGTGAGGGCAAGGGCAAGGTTGTTCAGACAGGCAGGTATATCGGAGTGACCATCTGGGAAGAGCATAACGGCATCTCTGTGCCTCAAAATCGTTTCCTCAAGGTCACTTTGGTTACTGAAGCACCGAAAACGGATAAAGAGGGAACTAGCGAGGTTGGCTAAACAACCAGACTTGTGGGGATTTCCATCAATTAGAAGTCCTATGGCATCCCTGAGCCTTGAGATTGCTTGTTCGAGGTCAGTAAGATCACTGATGGCCAGGGTGCCGGTCGTAGTGGGCTGGTTGAGTCGCACATTTGGAGTGAGGTGCACAACACTTCCAGTCATGGAAATCGACATTTTGATGTCAGAAGCATTTCCTGAGGTAAACCGTACAAGGAGTGCAGCACCAAGCCTAGTGGCCATCCAAGGTATTGCGGGATGACTGTCCGGAGTGGACATCAAAGCACCCTCGATCATGGAAATCGATCTGTCTAGGTCTGTGACGTCACCGCCTCGTGTGAAGCGTATGAAGAGCGCGTCACCAAGGGAAAGGAGCATCCAGGGCTTGTTGAAGTGACCGTCCGAAATGAGCTGGGCAGCTTCCTCAATCACAGAAATAGACTTTTCAAGATGGTCAAGGTCGCCCGTTAGCTCGAAAAGTTTGCGCAATGCAGCACTGAGGTTGATCATTCGGTATGGTCTATCGAAATGCCAGAGAGGAGGCATCTCAACAGAGCGCTCCAACTCCAAGGCCAGCTCGCCAACTTGTACTAGCTCTGCCCTCGCCAGAACTTGGTACCGTTTGAGCGTTTGAAGGACAAGACTCGCGGCCCGAAACTCGAAACTATCTTCATGACGAATTTCGCTGACCTCCGCCATAAGCGACTCTATCTCATCCGCAGCGGAGGACTCTTCAATGTCTGTAATGGATTTATTGCATCGCTGCTTCTCGTAGCGAAATAAGAGTGTCTGAGCAAGCTGTAGTAATGTAGCAGGCCTGTCAGGACGACCGGGAGGGCGCAGATCCAGGGCTTGTTGATAAAGCGAGATGAGGTCGTCAATATCTGCGCTTGATGGGTCAATCTGATGGCTGATGAACTTTGCATTCGCGAGGTTGACCAGTACCACTGCGCGACAACAGTGTGTCAAAGGACAGTTATGCCAAGCACATTCAAAATATTGAATGGCATTCTCAAGGTCTTCTCTTCGGTACGCATTGTAGTAGCGAAGGAGAGCCTCTCGGCCTAGATCGGTCTTGTGGGCGAAAACTGAAGACTGTTCTGAATTCAACTATCAAAAATGGATCGTCAACTAATGGATAGGGACGGATACAGAACTAATTACATTACTATCATCCCCGCTTTGGGCTACTGCCAAAGGGTTGGAATACCAGCGTCCAAGGGTAACGAGCAGGGAGGGATGCGAAACAGCGGTTCCCAGTTTTCCAGGCGAGTACGTAATTACTATATCGGCACAAGGTATTTCAGTTCAGTGTGCGACACTCAGGAATTCACTTACGATAAGTGCCACCACCCAACTCCTCTACACAGCCTTCTGACGTATAGAGAACTTCACCACTTCCCAACATCGGTTCTAGTTCGAAGGAAGCATAAACCGTGAATTGTACCGTGTCAGACGCTTTGGAGGGCCTAAAAATAGTCAATGCACGTATACGAGTAGATTCGATGAACTCACAACAGAATCTCGACCTCCCATTCGATACCGCTGTCGTTCAATCGTATAGACTTATTTTGAGTTCTTCGTTGGGTACCACCAAACCTGACAAGTACATAAAAGCCAACTGGGATACGCTTGAGGTTCGAGTGCATGTTTTGAGCACGGATACCTGCCCGGCGGTTATCGGACTGCTCGAAGAATTCGAAGAAAATGGATACATGCGTGTAATGACAATACGAGAGTTGTCGAGTGGTGGCGTAGGAGGGGGTGGAAATTCAAGCTTGGATGTGAGAGGGGACGATGCCTCCAGCTCGGGTGTACTAGGATGCGAGATCTCTAGCCCAGGGGTGGATGAGAGCGATACCTCAGGCTCAGAAGTCGAGGGGTCCGACATGTCGCGCGGATCAACAACGGAATCCGTGGTTCCATCACTGTCAGCAGTCTTAGGCGTTCCTTGAACGTGTCAGAAGTAAGGAGACATACATTTTGCCTTGCAGAAAGACAGTAGCTGAAGCATAATTAGCGGCGATTGGCAACTATAATGGTCAAAAAATTACTCTTTTCGGACTCCGAGTCAACAGTGATCGTATAGTGTTGTGTTAAGAATGTTTCGAGGCGGTCCTCTTGGACAAGGTCCTCGCGTGTCAGTCCTTCCTAGTGGACAAGTAAGACACGAGCAAGACGAGTACACCATAATAAATTACCTTCATTATATCCATCCATTGAGCATCATGTGTAATTGCGACCCTGGCGTCTGGGTTCTGATCAACGTCAGAAGGCCTCCAATGCAATCCATGTGAGGCGAACCTTTCTGAGAAGAAAACTGTTGATGATGTCGGAAGGATGAAAGGGCTGAGGAATGAGCCGGTAAGAACAGCATTTGGATTGACACGACTATGAAGCTAACCTGAGATAATTGAGGGCTGTGCTTCACGCCTGTTTGCCATGAAGAGAGTGTGAGAGACAGCAACGAGCGATGACAAAGGTTCGCAGCTTACTTATCGCCGCACGTGGGTTGTGGCTTGAAGAACCGCGTAGTCGGCTGAGACAAGCCTTGAGCAGACGAACTAGAGTAGACCAGGCAGTTTCGGACTCCGTGACCCCCAGAACCACCGGATCCGGGAGCAAACCACCAACTGTAATCCTGAAGCCAGTGATGAAAACGGTCTGATTGACGCTCTTGCTGTTCCCATGACGGGGATTGACGAAAAATTCACATTCTAGTAGGTAGTTGTCATCCTTTCGGGCTAGAAGCTTTCTTGTTCCACCTGTTGGGTTGTTGAATGAACAAAGAGACCAAGAACGAGCTTTGTAAAAGCCAGTAATCAGGTAAAGCGAGCGAGCGAGCTGTTCGTCGTCATAACGTTTCTTGGCAAATTTATACCAGTCAAGCGCATTCTTCGTTGCCACCTCACGAAACTGTTTCGTTGATAAGAGTTCAGTGGAAATAGCACCCTGCGGGAGTATAAGAATTGCGCCCGCCGGGGTGGAGGAGTCGAATTCATAATCTGCTGGCCTGAGGCAACACTGTCAATAAGAAAACGGTATACGACGGTCACACTAAGGTGTACCTTGGTTTGTTGGGCTGGAGGAGATGTTTTATGCCACGGGAGTGGATTGGGCCAGCAGGGATTGCGTCGTCATTGGAGTTGACCTCTCCCTGCAGAACAGGCTCGAAGTTCTCAGGAACCCCATGAGCATCATGGAGGGGGTTGTCGTCGTGTCTGCAGATATTGAACAAGACGTGGAACTGACCCTTGCTGTCAACAATGCCAACATCCCCGATCTGAAGGCCATTTTCTTGGTACTTTTGTGGGAGCGTGCTCATCGGCTCTGGCATTCGCAGAGGATATCCATAGTCAGCGTGCTGTAAATGCTTTGCATAGACGTCTTGCAATTGGAAGGAGTATTTCATGGGAGCAGGTTCGAAGCGTCAGAGGATGAGATTGGTGGCTAGCAAGCACTAGTGTACAAGACTTCCTAGTCGATCTACAGTATATACATCGCCATGAGTCGCGAATGCCATTAGTTACGAAAACAGCTGTAACTAGTGGAAGCCTGGAATCAGTGCCCGATTGTATCTATCTTGGACTTGGCCTAAGGCTTCTATGCAAATGATATGTTGGTGCCATGATCATCGACCCCTTCTTCATTTCCCCGTCCATCACCCGAAAACATGTTCATGCTGTCAGACTTGCCACTATGTACTAAGTAAGAGTCTGGTCGGTGGGGAGGGCGCTGACAAATCTCACCAGCCAGCCAATGCCTCTCATCTCACGAGCACTGCAGACACCACCATGATGATCAGGAGGGAGACTCCTCGAGGGTCTCCCCAGGTACAGCGTCGTGTCGGTTGTTTCCAGTAAGTGCAGTGAGTGCGCCATCATTCTTTCCCCGGTCGTCCGTTCTCATTCCCAGCCAACATCCAGACCAGCTGTACGAGAACGACATTTAGGGGTCTATCTTTGTACTTGCCATGGAACTTCTCAAGTCATAGTTCAAAGTCACTGATCTAGGTAGGTCAGTCCTTCACGCTATTTTCCTCTTTCAAACCCTGACATACGCCCCGCATGACACGCACTATAGCGTATACCAGTGCATTCTTACACTGTGCTGTTTACCATCCCCTCACATTGGTGAACCGTGACGAAGCTGTGGTAAACAAATCTTTCGACTCTCCGTCCGACAACAATCCCAGTTGTCATTGCCAACCGCCCTTTATTCACCGTTGGTCGCACCCTCTAACATCGCCCTTCCACCCCACGTCGCTATGTCCGCTTTTGTCCAGCTTTGCGACAGTCCCTTCAGCATGGCTGATTTGGTAGTCACCACCACTTGGGACCGTGTTTGTTACTAACGTGAAGAAGATGGACACTGCTAGAAAGGACATCGCATGTGTCTCACGAGTGTATTTTAATAGACTGCACGCTGAACTGCTTTTCGGCACGCCAGGCACGGAGGCCCAACACGTTCCCAGCACTCACTATGAGTTTGACTCTACCAGCACTACATGCGCAGTATCATGGGAAAACTTCACGAGTCACCCCCTCATCGTCTTAACTAACCCTGATCGGTACTGACAGGACTTCTCTCGCAGATGTCGTCGACACGAGCTCTACGAAGCCTTCTGAGTTTGCTCTTAAAGAGACGTACAAACTCGGTTGCTTTTGTGCATGTCGGCCAAAGTTAGTAGATCCTCTTGTCAGTTTAAATTTCGAAATCGTCTTCCTGCATACATAAATATGAATGAAGTGCGAGGACTCGGTGGAGATATCTAGCGGATCATGATGATCACTGAGGAAAGACATTTGGCAAGGTAAGTAAAAACGATAATCATGACCATGACCTTCAGCCACATCGAATAACGGAACCAAGTGTTGGCGGGTTGCAAGAGTTGCGAAAGCGCGATGAAGTGGGCCTCACAGATTGCCGAAAACCAAAACTCGTGCTCGGAGTTGTGCTGATCGGTCAAGTTATGTGCGATCTCGTGAGCAAGAGCGAGGAACCTTTCAACGATAACGTGTTAAACAGTGGAACAGGGCGACAGTGAGCGAAGCAAACGAACCACGACATTTGGGCGTTCTGTAAGTTCTTACATTCGACCTCCTTATCATCTAATGTCGTTGTCTTAGTATCTCACCGGCTCAAATTACAGTATACTCACGCCAAGTTTCGAAATATCGCAGATTGAGGTATATAATTCTTTGGAAATTGAACGCAATGCAGTCTCCAGAAACGTCATAGAAAATAGCCAGCTTGTCCGTGGAAATATGATATACTTCGGAGAGACTGCCAATGATGTCTCCGAAGCGAGCAAGCGGGCCGTGCATACGTTCCATAAAAGGGTCATTGTCCGAGTCCGGCACGCCTGTACATGTGTAACTCAGTACTGACAAAGAAAATATGATGTCGCAGGCCAGAACTTACCTGTATCTAAATAGACTTGGATGTTCTTCACTTTTCCTGGTTGACCGGTGGAAATCAATTGGAGAGGAGTCATTTCAAACTCACCAATGGGACACAAACTTCTAACATCAACAGGCGCCATGCAAAAGCCGCCGCTCAAGAACTCGCTCACTTTCGCACGAACAGGTGACTTTTCCGCTCCCAAGCCACACGCCTTGATGGCTTTGTCTACATTACTCCCTGGAAAACAGTCAGGGCATCCTATCTGTCGTGCTTGGTCAGGAGGCTCACGAATTTCATTCTGCGAGATCACCTCGCGTGAGGTCCTGAAAGTATGATGAGAGGTGCGATGATACTTGATGATGGAACTTACCGAGACAGTATGGGACCGGTATGGCCACCAGCGGCTTCGCCAGTATTCACTACCAAAGTGCTCGTAAGGGACGGAAGCTGTGAGGTGGGTTCAGAGCCTCCGGGTTGCTGTTCATGGTTCGACTGGGGGACAGGTTGGTTGTCCAGTTTGGGTTGTCGAGGAGAATGAGTTGTCGAGCCCGAAAAACGCGATTTCCTCTCCTTTCCCCTCTGGTCGGACTGATCTCCGTGTTTCTCTGAGATACGGTCAACTGCGTTGTAACCAACACTGGTAAGCCAATTACGTTGAGAGCAGGCAGACCGGACCAACCAAGAAAACCTCTCTGTTCCAAAACTTTCAAGTCCGCAGAAAGAACCATATCAAGGAGTAGCGTGGCGTTCAACTTGGTTGTTCTAAATAACAGTCGGCAAAGAGACGTAGCAAGTCTTTCCTGACTGTCAGACAAGGATAACAGATAATGTCCAGCAACTCACTCGAACATGTCGCGTGCTGCCGTCATGGAAATCCATATCTCTGTATGCTCGCCTTCGTGCTCTGCAATCGCCCATACATCTCTTGTTCGCCACATGTTCCCTGTCGCGAGAGTTTTGGAAACGAGTATCTTCTTACATGCCTTGACTTTGAGATGATCTGTGCTGGAAGGAATTGTACCTTTAGGTTTGGTATCGCTATATTTTTGGGTGAACAAGGGCAGTCGTTCAAGGATCAGTGATTGAACTTCGAGGCATGTCTTGGTGGCTGTTACTTCAACGAAATCATTACATTTTTCTTTAACGGCAGTGCTCAAGTAGCTGCACCCGAGGGAAGCATAGAAACCTACAGGTCTGGACTAAGTGAATGACTACTAATGACTCATGTGACCACGTACGTTCGAGTACCTCCTCTTGGGGAACAACGAAAAGAATATCACCAAATAGTTGGTAGTCGTTGATGTCGTCGACGATAGTGACTTCTTGAGATGTCAAAAACTGATACTCGTAGCTCCATCCCGCTTTCCCGTCTGTTTTCTTCCGACGCACGCCAAGGAGGCAAGGACTATAGCTCATCTTGTGCAAAGTAATATTTGAAATGTCCTGACTCTGATATGCGAACCTTCGTAGCTCGACCAAGAAACTGGTGACAAACGAAGTTGAGTGAGTCGTACCTCCAGTAGAGTGCTGCCAAACCTACCCTTCATACCCTCCTGCAAGCTCGAAGAACGTCTCGGGTTTTTCAATCAGAGCCTTAGCAACGTCTTCTAGTAGAACACTGTTCTTCAACCCACAAGCGCGTAGGAACTAGTTTGCTTTAGTGCCAAAGTTGACAAAAACGAACAATTTCGAATGAAGTGCAGGTCTTGTACCTTCGTCATGGTAACAATCAGTTGGGGGAAGCAATTTTAGGTTGCTCGGTCGAGCCGTGGGAACAATCAACAACCCAGAGAGTCTGATGAAATCGGGGGGTGAGAAGCCTAGAACAACATCAACATACGAAAGAAATAAGGACTAAGGACGCACCAGTCATATGGTCAAATAAGACCTCAAACCAATGCTTTGCAGTCCCTTTGTCACACGGTGGGTGTTTCTCCAGTTGGTCCAGAAGCTTTGCCGTTGGGGGATCTTGTGCTACACCCAGTTCATGCCAGGGCGCATTCTGATATCGGTCTTGTACCACAAAAAAGCCTAGCGCTTTCCACTTAGAATTGCGGTACACCTATAATGGATGTGAGTGAGGACGCGTCCAAAGCGAGTGTTTCCGTACTTCTCCCAACTTCCTCAAGCTAGCGTCGTTCATGCTCTCTGCAGGAATGAATTCTGTGTCACAAAAGTCCTCTGGTTCGTACTTCAGGTACTGTGAGGGAAGGTTATTACACAAGTACTCGAATGCGGTCCTTTGGACCCCAGTATCTCTGGAGGAGCAAAGATCCACAATCTTTGACAGAGGCGGGAATTGATTCAAACCGAGGCGGTACAAGAGTCGGGCTGGATGAAAATATGATCGGATGAAACTTGAAAGAGATGTAGATAACATTTAGCTCACCTTCGGGGGAAGTCTCCGTCCATCCCGATTTCCCGCTCCATTCGAGGACTGGTAGCCGGAGCTTCTGGAAGATGTCCAGAGCTGGGTAGAGTTCGGCAGCACAGTGGTGAGTATCATTCTGTCCGCCACCTTGTAAGCATTCTCTCTTGAAGATTTTAGACGATCTGAGGGAAGAGAGATCCTCTACGGTTAACGAGGATTCCTCTCGAACGAGGTAATCGATCACGTTGATTACAGTCCAATCTCCGGGCGATAACAACCTGGTTGCTCTCAGTAAGCTTAAGGACTAAAAGCTTTTGTGGGGACCTACTGATGCAAAATAGATTGGACTGGAGGGTTCTTGCGAACTCCAACAAACGTAAGGAAACTTTTCATACTCTGATCGACTTCAAATCCCGGATGATAGCCAACTATCGGCAGATTAAGGCGGTGGAACAGAGCATTGTCTGCGGGAGGAAGATACGAGTCTTCTGGACAATGCAAGCCATGGGACGTCGGAATACATGGCTTCCTCTTGAACGTTGTCTTCGCTTCATTTCGTACATCTTCAGAGAGTTGAGGCCATAGTTGGGAAATGGTGCTGAGGACACGGCTAGCCCAGCCGACTGACTGGGTAAAATCATATTCCTCATCGGCCGACATAACATCGGGACATGATATGTAACGCAACCATGTAGCAACAGTAAACTCTTCCCAACGAAAGTTACTGAAGTCCTTGCGGTTAAAATGTTTGGCAATGGTAAGCGGGATGAGAGACCGAGGAAGTGGTCCGTCAGGTGGGATGTGAGACCCAAGCGCTTGTGGGTCGATGAAGTGGGTTATCGACGACAGGCATATCGCTCCGGCTGAGTCATGGAGAGTAATCGCGCCCAACAGGTCTGCCATATTGTAGTTTGGATAGTCTCTCCCAGAAGTTATCCACCAGCCAAGGCATGCTACCAGCTCCTCGACATCTAGAGGATGGCAACGTAGGTCTTGTAAGACGTCCGATAGCGTTATCGCGGAGATCTTGTGTTGGTCCGGAAGAGTTGCAATGGAATGTGCACCCCCTTCTGTGACGTATTCTGAGAGCATTGGAAACGACTTGAGAAATTTAGCAATCGTCCGGTCGAACTTTCTGATGTCAGGAGCCTCACGTATGCCCACTAATGAGAGGAGCCTTAAAGGAACGGTGGAGCATCCATAGAAAGACTCTGATAACAGCTCCGCGATTTTCGATGAGGGTGTAGAACGATGAAACGTGAAGAACTTGAGGACGTGGAGAAAGCACTCCTGCAGTCGATCTTGTAATTCTTGGGTTGCCTCCCACGAACGTTGGATTTTGGAAAGTTCCCATTCGTACACCACACGGCATAAGACCCCACCAACATAAAGTAACTCCCGATTCCAGACTGTACGATGAGGATAGGTAAGTGACCCCTCTTGACGGAGTGTGGTACTCACCTGCAATACTTCCGTCGCTGGTACTAAATCAGCAACTGCCAGAAGTTCACCAATGTACGAATGTAGACTCACACCAAATCTATGGACTCCCGCTCAACTGTTGGGATGAAGTAGGATGCCATATGGCCTCCAATGCCTGTCGTTTGTCCAGTGGCGTGGCCCTAATAAAGTCATCAACAAGAATCCGAAGAGAAGTGCGTGAAGACTCACGATGAAAACACGGGTGTGCGTACTCCTAGCGTTCCATTAGATCACGAATTTCATAGACGCAGATGGCCGCTCACCCATCCAGACCGGCGCAAAGCCCTCGGAAAGCAGAATACTTCCATTCGTTCAGGTGACTCTGATCATATTCGTCTTTTCCGGTCTTACGAGATGTCTCCATATGCATTCGAAGGCACAAGGAGTCTAGTTACTTACATAGATCAAACTGTACTTGAGGTAAGAAGGTGGACCCTTTTTCGTACATCGGTTCAATTCACTGGACAACGTCTCTTTGACAGTGACGTTCACTTCTGCTGTGAACACGCTGAGGTTCACTTGTTCTTCATGCATTCGCTCAGAGAAACAACTTGGAGGTATGACTTTAGCATTGATCGTGACGGCTAGTTGAAGCATAAGATTGGGAACAAAATATGAACGCTGGAAAGACTTGCGACACTGCGAAACTAATTTCACCATCATGTTCTCCTCGGGGCTCAACCGTTTTAGCTCGGCTGGAATAGGAATAGTATGAGGCCGCCCCAAAGACTTGCTAACCTGTGCCACACAACAATCATCCAGAAACACAGTCACATCCTCCAGATGAACCATGAAAGTGATGGACGACGCAAGAAATTGCACAAGTTCCGAAAGAGGTGGTATCACAGAAACCTCCCGTAGCGGCATCCTGAACGTTGTCCATAAATCTCCAGTTGCTGTTTTGGGACGGTCGTCAAATCGGTAATGCAGCTAAGGCCAAGGTAAAGAGGTGTCATCAGTGATCGACTGGTATCCGTACCTGATTTCCGTCTTTCCATGAGAACTCCATTTCTTTATCTGACATCGTGTAAGACTGAGATACTCTCGAGAGGTCGTACTACCCTACCTCCAGACGATACATATGGACTTTCTGTCACAGAAAACACACTATAAAAACCTAATAACAGTTTCAGACTTTGTTGAATTTTGGGAGCGTTCAACACCAACCGACGCCAAACGCACCGACCTTCTGCGGGTCTGGATTCCCCAAAGCTAAAAGGCAATTTACTCAATGAGACCAAAGTCGCGAGAGGTAGAGGTGAGTACAGACCAATCTTTGGTAGTCGACCCCAATCTTCGTCACTCATCGGCTTCCCATAGTTTCTGAACGTCCATTGCACGACCTTAGGCTTGTATTAGTCGGATGGCAACGTGGAGAATCAAACGCGGTATGTACATTGGTTGCCATTGGGTGAGCAATTACGGGCGGGCGGGCGTTCTTCGCTTTTTTAGGGCCAAAACTTGAGAATGCAGCCGTTTCGAAGCGAATTTCCGCACGGTCACATTCAGCATCGTCTGAGTTCTGAAGCAGTTCACGGAACACTAGCAGTTCAACTGAGCGAGAAAAGAAATGCTCGAATATGATATTCGCTTACCAGCGAACTCGCCGGAATAGCGGGCAAGGACCTTATCGATCAATGCTCGCGTATCGACGGTCACCAGTGAGCGTTCTTGTTGAGCTTTCAGCTGGTGGGTCGAAAATGATGAGCCATCAAGTAACCGTTGGGACCATCGTCATAGCAAGTACCATGAGGATCAACACTCTTTGTTGAGAGGATCTTGCGAGTCAGTTGTTGGCGATTTCGGGGAGAGTTCGAGAGTAGGTCAAGTGTGCGTTAGTCTTGATATTTAGATATGGGAGACCTTTGGGCGCAACCGAGTTGCTGTGGACCCACATAAGTAGTCATTGCCTCATGTCTTCCACGAGGCAGCACCCACGCCCACGTATACCCTTACGTTAGCCTCATGCAACAATGAAATTCGTTTTGCCTGGTACCTTTTGTAACTGCACAGACCGCTGTGATGGGAACCAAGTCGACCCCAGGTGGCGAGCAAGCCGGTCCTGAATACCGCAATCGACCACCCGAGGACGGCACATTCCGAACCCTGCTATATGCGTCGGTGCTCGTCGTCTGTTCCCTGTGTTTCTTCAAGTTCAGTAACAAACGCCGGAAACCACCAGCGGGTAGTTCCATCGACCTAGTATTTGCCATGCCAGGCTGACCGTGACATAGTCACAGAACCAAAACCTCCGCATTTAGTCGAGCACACTGTGGCACGGGATATAGCGCCAGCCGGCAGTTCCAAAAGACCGAATGGTGAGCCTCGATGTGAGCCTCATGTGTACCAGATGTCGTGATCTTGACTTGAAAAGGCGACCTGTTGTGTCAAATTGACGGTACCAGAGGGGAGATATCTTCCCTGGTCTTCCTTGCTGACAGGAAGCGCGTAGCATGCGCCTGCAAGGCTGAAAAGGCGATTCAGATGTGGAACATAGAATGCGACAGCTCTGATAGGCAGCCCTTGACGACTCACCTTGGCGTTGCAGTGAATGTTATCAGTCCTTCCAAAGACGGGAAATTGGTCGTCACCGGGGACGTGGATGGAAATGTGGTGGTTTGGGATTCGACCCTTCAAAAGATATGCGAGACAGCAGAGCGAGATGGAGGGACGATAACAGCCTTGGACGTACTCTCCACCCACCGTATCGCAAGTGGATCAAACGATGGCACGGTTGTGGTCTGGGAAATGGGCCCACCCGGATCTCCTCTAGTACCAGGTTCAACATTCAAGATGGAGTCTCGCGGCGGCTCAAAAGGCGCGTTAGTGTCCGCAGTCGCGTTCTCACCAACTGGCAACCACATCGCGTCCGTCTGTGCGGATTGGGGTTGTTGTATCGAGGTCTGGCACATTCGGACCAAACATCTAATAACATCTATCTCAAGTCCGGGTAATCCAACTCGCTCGCTCGCCTGGTCCAATGATGGTCGTCGACTATTTGCTGGCTGTGACGGTGGTTTTATTAGTTGTTTTGATACGGTGGCCGGAAAACCTGGCTTCTCGAAGATCATAAAGCCTCGTCCTGGAGACGATTCCATCACATCTCTTTTCGTCTCCAACAGTGATCAGTTCCTTGTCTCTTTCTCAATCTGGGGACGAACGGTTGACATCTGGGATATCCGGGATACCTCGGCATGCAAACACCTTCATTCGTTCAACCGATGCGTCTCAGCGTCCGTCTCTCTAGACAACGTTTTTCTAGCCCGCAGTGGAATCGATTCGGAAATTTCTATACAAAGTCTTTCTGGAGTTGTTGACACGTCCTACTTCTTCCACGTAAGTGGGTCAAAATTTCACTAGTTCGCCATTTCATTTCATTCTTTAGCGTGTCGCTCCTTGGCTGACTCAATCAAAGCCTGTATGTCTGATCCTCTCATTCCGGTCTTACTATTCACTTGCGACCTCGAACAGTTCACATATATTAGTCCTGTAGCGCACCGAGCTTGGAAATCCGGAGAACTGGACGAAGTGGAGCGCATCCTATCAAGGGAAATCGAGGACAAGCGGTACGAAGTTTTCAGCTACTATGGCCGTGCTAATCGTGCGCTCGTTCGAGTACGACGTGGGAACCTGGAGGGTGCTTTGGATGACGCCAGAGCGATCATGGTGAGCCAGCTTATCTCTCTGACCGGGATGTGACGCTGATTCCAGTTTACGGACAGGCAAATAGTCCATTGGTCCCACCGATAGCTCACGTCGCAAAAGCCATGGCACTTATGAGGCAGGGAAAAGGAAAACGAAGGGAAGCTGTAGACGCTCTTGAACTTGCCCGTCATGGGGACGCCAAGAACTTCGTCGATTGCGTCAAGGTAAAGGACATATCCATATCTTGTAGCATCCCTTCGGTTTTGAACACATTGGTTTCAGTCCGTCATCTTGTTCGAGTCAGAGGACGAAATACATTGTGGGTCAGAGCTCACTGAGCCTCGTCCACTGACAGACGACAACTCTTGCCCATGGATGGAAGTATGTAATTGCGCAAAGAATTCAGTTGGTGGGATCTCATTTACCCGGCAGACACGCAAATTACTTCGTTTGGCAGAGCGTTGCTTGCAGAAAGGGGAACATTCCAAGGGTCTACAGCTTTTAGAGAGAGCACCTGACCTTCGCCCGCTTCTCCACGTCCCAGAAGCAAAAACAATATCACTAGTAAGAACGTCACTTGTTCTTGATGTTGATGTATTCACTGACGCACTTTTGAAAGATATTCGGTTGGGGCATCCATGACCTAGTGTGCATGGTCCAGCAACTGAGATGCCAGGCTCTGTTTGCATCCGGCTGCACGCCAGTGGTGACGGACTTTCTCAACGCGGACGAGTATCACATCAAGGAGGAGAATGAAGCGATAACAGCAGACCTTAGTTGGTTCTGTGGTCAGTTATTCGGCTTTGAAATCGCCTCCTGTTTGTTTGACAGGTATTTTAGAGAGGTTGGGAGACCAAGCCATGTGCCATGGGAAGCATGACTCCGCCATTGTTTGGTACTCTGTATCATTGGGCCTCTGCCCAGGATCTCGGGTCATGAATTCTGGGTCGGGTGAGTATGAGAACGACTCCTTCACGTCGTATACTCAAGTGGTACTTCCTAGAATTCGCAAAGAAATGTCTTTCGGCAATAGAAGCTGCCAGCGATACGATCGATGAAGCAGTTGCGAAGGACTTGGCCTTGATGACCCGCTATCCGCCAGGTTCTACTCGTCTTCTCGCCAAGCGGAGCAAAGCAAAAGCCCTGAGAAATCTCTGGGACGATGCTTTGAAAGATGCCGACCAAGTACTTTCTTCGCTAAACCTCGTCATATATCACTGAATGTGATCATTCGCAGGCTATCGATACGGACAGGCTGTGTTCGTGGGGGTATGAAAGACGATACGTGGCGTTGCACGCCCTTCATCGTTATCAAGAGTCAACCGAAACATTGGGCGAGATGATCACGAAGATGGGAGAGTCCGATGACCCCAGTATCTGTCGTAAGTCTCCTCGGGGCACATTGAAAACCTGACATTGACTACGTTCTGTAGAGTTGCGTACGGAATATGTTACCCCTGCAGAGACCGTTAAAAAGATTGATGGACAATTTGGTGTTATCCGCGAAACATCTCCACTCGTACTCATCTATGTCAAAACTGGGTATCTCTGCGATGCCGCCGAACGGATCCGGATATTCAAAAGTGATCCCATCTTCTATGAACTTGTCTCCTCCATGTCGAAGGTGTTGGATACCAAGCGTATTGAGAAGGTGGTAGCAAGATATTTCCGCTACGTTATGTTTTCGCACACGTGGGAAGGGAAAGAGCCCACGTATCAAGATGTTGCCGGAAAATCCGTCTATGAGCTCGATGCACAGCCACTAGAGATCAAGCTTCGCCGTTTCTGTAAGATGGTCCAGAATGACTCCGAAGGATACCTATGGGCTTGGAGTGATACTTGCTGTATCAACAAAACGATCGAAACCGACTACAGGAAGTCCATACGCTCCATGTACAACTGGTACAAAGAGTCAGCCCTGACCATTGTACTCCTCGCCGCTGGATCTGCCGTTCTCAAACATAATCGATGGATGACACGGGCCTGGACGCTCCAAGAACTTCTCTCACCGAAATCCATCCGTTTTTATGACAGGAACTGGGAACTCTATCAGGGGGACATACTGCCCAATCACAAAGAATCACCTCGCATCATGCAGGAGTTGGCAGAGGCTGTCGACCTCACACGAGATGCCCTAATCGACTTCTCTCCAAAATCGCTCAGTATCCGAGCCAAACTCCGTCTAGCTTCGACTCGTGAAGCCACAGAGAAGGCTGATGTCGCATATGCGTTGATCGGGATCTTCAGCAGTGATTTGATTCCTGAGTATCGAGATCCGGAAGATGCGCTGGGGCTACTCTTGGAGGAGATCGTGCACCGGGAACGCGATGCCAAAGCTGTGCTAGACTGGGTTGGGAAGTCCTCGCAGTTCAATAGTTGTCTTCCCGCTCACATCTCTGCCTACCAACATCCTCCCTATATTTCCCCGCACATCCCAGAAGATGCAATGGAAACCCGGGTTGCGCAATTGCGGGACCTGTTGCCGAAACGGAATGTCACCATGTTTTTCGAAAACCTATCCTCTCTCCGCTCAATTGATTTCACTCGCCGGCGGCTTTCTCTCCCATGTATCGCATTTTCCGTCACGACGCTTGATGAAGCACTAGGCCAATCCAAGTTTGAAGCTTTCCGCACGGCATTCTCACCACAGCACGAAGTAATACTCGTGTATCTCTGGATTCGTGATCTCCTTGCCCAAGTAGATCAACGAAAATGGGACAACTATACTCGGGCGTTACGGCTGATCGTCCACCTCGAACAGCCGTTTAGAGCATTACTACTTGCAAAGCAGCCCTTTGACACGTGGAAGAGAGTGGCTGCTGACACTGAGTTTCTCATTCCCAAACGCGAAATTGCATCGCTGGAGGGTATTAGCGCAAGAATACTGGAGATCCGCTGACTGTTGGCGCTGCACTATCCCCGAATCCGGCATCTATCATACGGCATCTCCTACTTGTTTACATTACTCGTCTTAGTATTTATACTCTTGCATTTCATACTGCGGTTTTCTCGAAAGCTTCACGTACAGTAACCCTAACCCTACAGCAACACGTAGCAGCCGCTCAGCCGCTGAAAGGTCTCAATTTAGCATAAACAAAATCGAAATTGTAACTGGCGGGCGTTGAATTACTGTCTTCAGCTCCACGCGCTGTTCGCTCCTCCTCCGCCGGCATTGGATATGTATTCGGTTCATGTATGACTTTACCCCTCCGAGCAGGCTCCCACACCATTTGGGAATGTGCTGAAAAGTAGGCTTATTCCATGAATCATTGATCTATCCCACTAAAAGTTCGCAGGCAAACAAACAACGTTTTTCTTCGTCTCTATGACTTGGAGACCTGAGGAAACTATCTTGTCAATTGTTTGTGACTTCGTGGATAGCGTTGAATCCGGCGGGATGTCGACTGTGACACGTTCCCAGCTCAACGAATCTTTGACGGGCGGTCCTCGCGCTTCGACAAACGCGGTGCGGTAGGTCCCATTCTCCTTCAGCCTGATAACGGGGTATCTTGATCGAATACTAGGCTTAATCGCCCTACTTTTTGAAGCCCATTTGGTTACCCGCAGCTGTGAAGAGGTGTGGCGACAGGGATCACCACGTTATTGTTATCATTTGTTCATGGACCGCACTATCACACGTTTTACAGGATATACTGTATGTGCTACCCATGATGTACGATTCTTTCGACAGTAAACACGTAAAAGCACGTGGACCGCATGGTGGTGCTCCCGGAGTTGCCGCTAGGTATGACTGATGCCCCGCGTTGCTGTCGAGGTCGTGCTATCGATGCTCAGCGCTAAAACGGTCCGCGACACATCCGCGTGGGAGGTCCCACATAAAGGACGAGCAACATTGCTTTTTGCGAATGGCCCACATCAGCTACTAATTCACTGGGTTGGAGACACGCATTTGCCTCATGTTACAGAAGGACCCACACAGAAGCACAGAAGCACATGCTACATACGTTCTGGCAAACAATTGAACAACACAAAATTGGTGGGCGCAATTGCACAGGAATGACAAACCCGGGGATAAATAAGCTGTCTCATCCGTTCAATGGCCACTCAGATCTTGCCTGTCTGCGTCCTTCGACTACGCTACGTGTAGTGGAGATCAAGGCAAGTTGGAGGTCTGGTGAGGTGTTTCGAGCATGCAACGTTGAAAAGATGCTGATATCTTGCCTAGATAACAATGACCACGCCTCTCGATGATTTCTTTACGCAATTTGCCAGCCTGAACTTGGGCTTCGCGTACAGCGTAAACAGCACCGCGCACGATAACTTCAGGCACCTCCGCGAGGCCTTCCAGTGGGACAATAACTCGAGAGAGTTGAGGATAGCGCGCTTGGACTTCAACGATGCCCTGGTGCAACAGTTCAACTTCATCTTCGGGACGGATAGCGACCTGGCGGCCTGGCAAAACCTGTGCTCGGTCATCGATATTATGCCAATCCCTCAGGATATCAGCGAATGTAAACGAGTAAGTTCTCTTCCCCCGAAGGAGACAAACATAGGCGACTGACGCACACACTTGAAGCTCGTGTGGGATGCAAACGTCAATATCGTCGACCTCCTTGAAACTGCCCGGACTGGAGGGCAAGTGCGAAAATTCGAGACTCTCGCGGACCTGAGAAAATACACCATGGCAGGGAAAATATTTCCTAAAAAAAGTGCGTACGCGGGAGGGTTATTGAAAGAATTGTTGCGGGAGATTATCAACCCGTACTTTGGGAGGAGACGAAACGGGAGTGCGAAGCGAAAGGGGAGAAGGGCCCGCAGGCGGGCGGCGGCCGCGCAATCGTCATGACCATTCGAAGAGCTATGAGCTCGTAGTATGACGCTGTATCATAATCAAAACACTGAAGACTTGCGACAAGGATAGTATCTTGGGACTTCAACTTCAATTCATGTATTAAAGGAATCGAATTTCCTGATCCGAAGGAATAATCATTCCGAGGCTGGTGGAATAAGTACAAAGTCCATGCTATCCTACTGTTGTGGTGAAGAGGTGGCCTGGTCTAACGAACAACTCATCGTCACGACAGTGGAAATGTCAGCGTCGAGGCGAAAAGGAGAACAAACAAAAGAAATGTTATCGGCCGAGGCATGTTAGACTGGACCACTCGCAAAAACTGGAAGGGCAAGGAAGGTGTGAATCAGTACGCACAAAAAAAGAAAAACGATGCAACGAAGCGCTCGACGTGATCTCCAAGGCGTCACTCCTCACATTTTCAATTGGACACTAAGTGGACTTCTTCATAGTAGCAGCGCCTGCAGCTAGGTGGGTTGAAACTAAACCCTGCTCGACCATACTACGTTGGCCTCGCGAATAGAGCTAACAGACGCCTCGGCCTTCCTCCCCTTGTCGAGGTTCCCTTCGCTGCCCCACCCACCCAAGCGCGCAGGAGATAGTGGTTGGGGCGGCCAGTGAAGGCTTGATGGACTTGTTATCTCTTCTGTCAAGTTCACGGTATGGTGGGACTGTCGAGAGGGATAAGTCGTTCGAGCATTGATAACGAGGGAGAGAGGGAGGATGAACGTGTACTTCGAGCAGGCTGAGCACCACCGAACTGATATAGATGGCGGACGTCCACTGATTGTGATGCGTTACCAAGGAGGTTGCTACAAGGTTATTCAGTACACGCTCAGTTGTTGTAAAGGTTCCACTGAGGCTAAGCGAGGATTAGGTCCCTGGTAGGTCTAGCATCACGGGCACAAAGAAAGCGTGGCATGACTGGGTGATGATTTCCAAAGAGTACCAAATAGATGACAATCGAGATGGTCATATCTTGTCATATCATGCAATCCCAAAACCAAATATTGTGGAGGTAACTACGTCGACCCTCCAATAGTAGAACGTTATCATACACTCTTATCAGAGCATCTAAATGAACTGTCGGAATACAGAAGACTACCAACATCTGACAGCCATTAAAATGTGCGATGAGACAACATTCAACTATTATCAACATCGACAAAGCCAGCTCGTATGTATCTTACTGTCCATAAATTTCCAGACAATGTAACTACTTTGAAACATCCACTTTACTATCTTTGAATTGCTCTTCACTACCTGCCGTGCCGTAGAAACATCATACCGAAAGGCGAAAAAATAAGAAGTAAGAATCCGTCCTACTCAGAGGTATGCGCCCCGTTTGTGGTAGTCCAACAAGTGGGAGGTATACCCTGCCAAATACATAATGCAGCGCTGTAAGCACACTGGCTTACCTAGGTCCCGTTACTAGTACATATACCATCCGTAATACTGAGTGGCAGTCACTCAGTATTCTGCCTTTTGCTGTAACGGCTGCGCGCGGCGGTCGGACTGCTTCCTCCTCAGAGTTTGCATAGCCTCAATACTTGGCCTATTCCTTTTTTATCTTTCCTTTTGTCTTCTACAATGGGAATCAGGGTAGCGTGGCGTGCACCCTTAGATCTGGTTTGTATAGATCACCGCACTGGATCATCTACATACAACTGACTTATAGAGCCGGAACTTGGGACAAAATCCCCCCAACTTTCTGCCCGCATGCCCGTAAGTCCCTCCTAACATTGAAACTCGACAGACGTCGACGAACCAACCTTTGTGGAGAGCCTCGATGTGGAGTGTCGCAGTTACCGGAGAAGTGACAGAAGCGGGGAGAGGCCACTGGTACGGACAAGGCAGGTATGTTGCAACGCAGACTGGGTGAGCGACGGTTGGTAGATACGACAAAGGCGGCTGGGTGCAGATGGGGTGAGTGATGGTTGGTAGATACGACGGAGGTAGATAGGCTGGGTGCGGACGGGGTGAGCAATGGTTGGTAGATACGATGAAGGCAGAAAGGCTGGGTGCGTTGTGTAGTTGTGTGCGTTCACACACCGGCGGAGTTGGCGTGGTCGCTGGAGTGCGAGTAGGCGCGGCTGCAGATGTCCATAATAGGATAGCTAACTACTGTAGCGTAAAAGTCACTAAAACTAAATATGTTATCAGGAAGCTGGCGGTTATAATTATCAATAAAGAAAATTCAGTGTCAGTGATGCCCTTGCCATCATGAGTTTGCAAGTATGATCATCATGGCACAGATGTATTTAATAGCACTATGTTCCGAAAAATGTACATTTCAACCTAGATTATTCACCATAGGATCGATCACAGTAAATAGTCATTAGGCCAACAAGTACCGATCGGCCAAAGGTTGAGCACACACAGCATCTTTCTAGTTCCGGTAAAAGGAGCAAAGCGCGCCGAGGGTATACATTGCTATATATAACCCATGCCCGCATTCTACTTATGATGGCCTTGATAAGCCTTTATATACCCTGCTCGTAAAAAAATTAAACTCGTGATGAGGTGGGGTTTGTTGGAGGATTTTCGGCATATGTACTACCGTCCATAAGGAGTATGCTAGCATAATATTCATTTATAAATCTCTTTTAAGTGTTTGCCCGCACCACGACCGCTGACTGTGGGTGGCACTGGCCCGGTATTTGGTCTGAGGTCAGCCTGAGGTCAGCCCGAATACACCCGCTATACGAAGCCTATGTACCACGAGGGTTAGGGATGACACCAAAAGAACCAAGGCGTCGACACAGATGCAATGATAGGTCTGATACACTTAAATCATTGGCAGCCATGTATTTGTAAAAGAGTAAAATCAATTTATTATGCTGTAGCTACTAGCTACTAGTAGATACAGTGTTCATGTGTCGACCGAATGAAATAATGCATGTTTGTTGTAAGAATGAGAGCGCACAGTGGATCCATCTTGGGCAGGACTGGAAGGTGACCTACAATTATAGTATGCTGGAGACACTGGGGCTGAAGGTGACTGTCAGAAGAGCAAAGAGGCATGCAGTTAGATACTCACAAGCTGGTAAAATTCTTCCCCCACGCTTGGAATGATAGTCCGTGCAGGATGCATCGGCGCTCGGCGAATACAGCGTGGGAGATGTCGGCAAGTAGGTCAGCGACTCGTTGGTGCCCACTTTCCATTGGACTTGGAGGGAGGGCCAGTGAGGTTGAGCTGGTGGTTCAAATGTTCAAGTGACACTGATAGGCTGTGAGAGGACTTAAAGAAATTTTCAGCGCACCAAAGTTGCTTACTCAATCAAGTGTTTGCACTGCAGCCACACAAATCTGGCGCTCAGTCTCTCAGCTTCTTCAGCACACATCTACGGTCCCCATCCCACTTGGACAGACCTGACGTGTGCACCTCGTCTCCCAGGTTGCCTGGATCAATTCCAGCCCTCCTAGGTAAGTCTTTCTGCTCCAAACAAAGTTTATGTTGATGTTCTAACGTGTTTCGTAGCTTTGCTGGCATGCTCACAGAGTCCCAGATGCCCAACGTAGTTCATCAATTTGTCAAATGTTTATTCTCTATATCAATCTGCTCTGATCTGTAGCTCTGTACTCGACTAATGTACTGTATGTCAATCATGATATGCCTCGCCACGTTCCTTGCAAGTTGTAAATTGCACTTCAGCTATTTATTGTGAGCTGCTACACAGCAGCTCGTATCTCATCTCCTGTTTAAACAAGTATCAGTGTATATATTCAACGGACATGGTGATGGTGCTTGTGGATCAAATGGCATGATGTTCCTATGACATTTTTGCCATGAGCTCACCTAGGCCTCTACATGCGACGTGTGCCAGAGATGTGTGCCACAGCAGTGCTGAGTGTTACGACACGGTTTATGGGTGGTACAGGTGACCTCAGACGAACCTCAGACTCCCTAGGTCAACCAATTATAGATTTCATGAGCATTAATAAATAACTGGTCAAACGGCCTGACATGGCTCTATTGAGACATGTTTGGCATCGCATATAGCACACACAAATAATTTTCGGCATATGTCTTGTAAACGCCTCGTTGAAATGACCGTGTAGACGAAGGATGTACACCTACATGACCACGTGGTCCAGGGCGGGATGTCTAAGGATGCCGGGGACCGGCATGTCCCGCGTCCAGACCCCTGGCACTCCTTGCCTCCTTGCCTCCCGTTTTGCCAGTCTAGTATCAAGGCATGAGATGAGGATCCAGGTTTCACTGCCCACTTATGGAAGAACGACGATCAGAAAATTAACTGCACTCTGCAATTCATCAAACGACCACGCGTCTCAAATCTCAGAATTTTAAGTCGTTCCACGACTCGGACGCCAAGGGCCAGGTACATACCAGTGATGCAACAGAAGCATTCTTATCCGCCCTTGCTTACGTGCAACTGCCCTTGCCAGGGACGGTATTGTATGATGTGGCACAGCGGGCCTATTCGCTGTGATCGGATCCGAAGAGCAGCACTCGCACCAAGCTTTCTCGTTAAGGGAACTACCAAGCATTTCACATTGGAACGTTTCCCATGTGCCAGCTCTACCGTCACGATAAGTACATGTACGTACGTATCCCGGACAATGCGCGTTAGGCTGGGCATGCACTCACGCGAGTCCCAACTCAGCCTTACTTGGTTCGTGCTCTATCATAACACGTGCAGCTAATCAAATTAATTGAGACGGCTGCCCGTCTGAACCCCTGACCCAGCCGGGCCAGCGGGAGTGTGCTCGTTGGACCGAAAGACGCGGATGATATATTTGGATCAGGGTTCTTGTGAGCGCTAAATCCGGCGTGTTTGAGGTGAAGTGTCCTTGTATCTAATCTTGACTCCCTACGCTCATCGTTCGTCCTAGTTTATCCCCAGTGATACGTAGCATACATAGGGAGTCTAGTGTCCCATGGCGTGCCACGAAATGATGGGTGTTCACGTCACGTCCCCTGTGGTCCTAAACCATCCATTTCAGGGACCGCGCCCGCGTTCGTATAGAGACGCAGCGCTCAAGCACGTTCGTGCCTTGTTTCCCACTGCCCCATCAATATGATACACGATATGTGTATATCAACCGTACACGTCGTGCCCACACCTCTCTCTCTCCGCTTCATCCCTTCCTTGCGCCCACCCTAGCCGAAATGCACGCTCTCCACGCTATCTTTGCGCTTGCGAGCCAACTCGCATCTTGGCTCCACCTTGGTGCAGAAGAGAGCGTTGGGGTTCACTATTACGATCCTAGTCTGGGCGGTGGTTCCATGCTCGACAGCGCCTTGAACGGGTATGGTGAACCTTTGAACGTCCGTTCATCCCCTTTCCCTTTACTATGTGATGATCACGTTTTACTAATTGGCACGCTGGGACCGACAGGTTATCATCTCGGGCACAAGCTCTCCAGGTGTCTTGACAGACGACGGAATAGTAAACTATGCGCGTGCGATCGGGTTGTACGTCTCGTCTCTTTTTGCAAACGCCCGGGCATGTAACAGCATCTCACGAAAGCGCCCCGCCAGCTCCGAAGAATGTTTTGGGATTCATTTGGGGACGCCTTTCCCTGCTAACCTTGGTGACGGGAACGGGTGGATCAATCAGACCATCGAGTTGCGCCAGGATTACGGCGATTCGGGCATAGGCACGTGCTTGGAGAGTTTGATTGGCGGTAACCATTTCCGGTGGGTTCACTTTCTGAGAAGTTGTGCACCGTGATGGTAACATGACCTCTGCGAGATAGCATGTTTCGCCAAAACGGGACGTCTGCGGATAGTGGCGCGTTGTTTCTAGCGTGAGTGATACGGTGTTTATCGTTTTTGAGACTGATTGCGTATGGCTTTGACGATTTGACAGCGTCGCCAAGGAAGAGGTAAGGCACAAGTTGTGTAGTCTCGTTCATATTTTGACGTTGAATCGTGCTGTGGCCAGCCTGCGACAGACCACCACGACATCATACCGGATGGGTACAACATTGGCAGGTATGTTCCACGCACCTCTCTCGTTTTTGCGTGATTCATGGGTTATTGAGTGGAATACCCTCTGACAGGGACAGCCTGGTCAAGAACGCGGTAGGCAAGACGAGGTATGAGGGTGTACACTATGTTACACGGGCGCGGAACATCACGGGGTTACTGGCGCCCGGTGACAAGGGCATAAATCACGGTGTGTACTGGCGTCGATCATACCAAGTTTGGACTGACCTTTTGTCTATTTTTATGTTCGTTTGACTATTGAAAGGTATTGCACAGGATGGGATTGTAACGTTGTTGACGGTGACGATCGTTTAACATGTATTGTATACGTACCAGTCTGGTACAGGCGTACACTGAATGTTGATGGACGATTTCGAATCTTTGTTTAAAAGACTGAAAGCTTGTGAGGCCTCTCACCATCAAGACGTATGCTAGAGAAAACAACCCACCATATATTAAAACAACTGAATACATGCATGATCATTGGCTACTTTACTCGTCTCATCCATGAATTGCAGCAAGAGACCGCTTTAGTAGAACAGTCTCCAACGCTAGATAATTAAAGATACAGTCCTATTTATGACATTTCTAACATAACCACTCCAAACTTCTGGTGCATGGCTGACTATGACCGTGGTAGCGGATCTCATGTTCCTGTACACCATTGTATACTCAGATATAAGTGCGATATGCGCTGCAACATGAGACGAGCGAATTAGCACGAGCTCCCTTAGATACTGCTGCAACTGACAACGTAAAACTGGTCAGGCTTAACAAAGATATTTCCGCCTTTTCATTGTCCCCTGAGTACGAAAACAACCTACCAATATCTTTCTGGCTCACGGTTCCGTATTTCCAGACTGGACATGATGGAAGTCGTTGCTTCCATCGTCGTTACTATTGGTCGCACAGATGAGGACAGTAAGTGTTGGTGTCGTTCCTGCTGAAGCCAGTATCCATTGCTCTATAGCTTTTCCTCACTGAACATAGCATTCTTGCTTACGGCACAATGCCATACCCGAATCTGGCTCAGTATTCAGAGTGTAAGAGTGTAACGCAGGAGCACCGGGAGTTAGGTAGGGTGTGGTCAAGAGAGGAAGTTGATCATGAAACTCATTGAAAGTAACGTGATCGCTCCCTGAAATCTAAGGGGTAGACCGGTCGTCCCTTTATCCGCTTCCTGGACCGCCGCCCCACGTTCCCTGACTTTGAACGGATTTTACAAAGGCGGCATGGAATTCCGCTCTGTAAGTGCAAACTGGATCGTACTGTTGGAATAATTATGTAGTGAATGACCTGCAAGGAGACTCCAACCAGGTGCTGGTCAGAATGAATATTTGGACAGGAGAATCTGGGGAGCGTTGAGAAGGCAAAGTGTGAAGCCTTAAGAGGTGCTGCGATCAGCTTGAATACATAATGACCAAAAGAATGGTCACGCGTACCTCCTGTGTTATAGGTTTCGTGATGCGCCGAAAACGTTCTAGTCTCTGTTGCGACTAGATGGTTGACTGGGCATTGGGAAAGTGCCTTGTGACTGTGTCTGAGCTGGGAACTAGGATCCACGTGTGTTTGATAACTAAATTCTAAAACAGGGTGTTGTTCGACTTGGATCGCACGTGTACAAGCATAATCCGAGCGCACATACGGAAAGCGGCCCGAATGTGAATATGTCCAGCTTCATGACGAGGGACGAATGGCTCCTCGAGTGTGGCCCAGCTGAAGAATTTTCCACTAAACAGGATCGTGGTGATTATGTCGCACGTACGCCATGACTGAATTAGTGCAGAACGGAACTCACAGTCATCCTGGATTGGAGGTGAAAGTTGTATAAATAAATAACATTCTCAACACTCGAGTTGTAGTGGTGCCAAGAGTTACTTCTACGGCCCTTCGGTAAATGAGGAGCGTTGGCTCAACCATCACCCAAGTTGTAATCAACTGTAATCCCGCATGAAGGAAATGCTTACGACATGTACCCTTCCCCGAAAGCCAAAGAAAACTTGTCAAAGATGACTTGAATCATGACACATGCGTACAGCCGAGTCCCCGAAAACCTGGAAAGGGGACGTACGACCGCATACTTGAACACTGGATTTCGTGCAATTTGTGGTGATTCAACGGCCCTGATGACGTTTGCTCGCAACACATAGCGATACGGGCCTGTAATATATATAAATCCAACCGGCGCAAGCTTGAAAGAATATGGGAACTACGACCTGTGCACCAGCCGCTTTCAAATTGGAGTGTCAGAAATTGCCGAGATGAAGACGATAAATCAATGGACAGACCCGAACGGAATCCCAAGTCGAGAGAGCTAGGTACCTGGATGTTCAAGTCGGTTTGAATATATTTTAGTGCACGGATCTGAGGTTCAGCGACGGCGTTCACCTCCGAATCTTGCTTGAAGCTTGAAGGGTGATGGGCAAGGGGTCCGGGACCCCTGCCAGCGCTGAGGGTGTGTGACATGCCACAGACGCAGCTGGTCACGGGAGCACCGTGACAGACAGGTTGCAACGACTCGTAAGTTGAGTACACCAGGCTGGATTGGCAGCAATACTGACGACATTTCCATGCTAGCAAGCTGAATCAAATCCCGAGTCAGCTTTGCCCGCCATCATTTCTTCAGGACCAAATCCAGTTTGTAACGCACAAAAATGGATCGACTCCGGATTCCTCGTACTAGAATAACTTTACACGTGTGCGTCCGGCTCGTTTATTATGATGTCTTTCATGCTCTACATGATCGCCCTTTCTCATGCTGAGTTGTAAGGATGTCGCAAGCCAAATGTTTTTGCCTCGAGTATCGCCGGAAGTACTCAGTGGCCAGGAGGTGAATGTATGCGTGAACATGCTCACTCTGCGACTATCACAGTGTACTTATCTTGAATGTCTCGATAGTATTTCGGAACAACCCTGTCCTCTTTCCAGTAAGGCAGACCATTTTGTCATTCACCATTACCCCACTGGGCGATAGCATAAGGTAAGACCCCAATTTTGTGATGCATCGCAACAAACATGCAGTAACAACACGTACTTATACTTATTATTAGGCCGAACAAAATACGCGTGAGATCCTTCCCTTCATATCGGCGTTATTATCAGCTACTTCCAGAACCTGGACAGCAAATGTGTCGAGAAATTGAACCTAGATCATGACAATCTGACTCAATATCTGATCATCTTTCAATAGAGAGTGATAAGTATTGGACAAAAGTGGAGCGTGAACGCGGTCACTGAATAATTTCGTAACAGGTACCCCGAAGACATCAGATCTATGCGATGACACGTACTTGTGTCTCGGGCACTGCGATATGGGGTGCTGATCACGGAATAGGCGCATTAATGCCTTGATAAACTCCGCTCTTGAAATGAGCCAACGTGTTCATAATGTCCATGCGGAGTTGAGTGTAGTTTGCGCCAAGGGTACAAGAACCTTTCATATAAGAAGGGGGGTTGATTCTCAGTGCTCCACAGGCTGAAGCGATACAGACTCGGACGCCATCCACCCACTCACAAGATGTCTGCAGCCTACAAGAGGAAATTGACTTTCAAGTCGTGAGTACCGATCTTCTCACCCTCAAGCCAGGTCGTTTTTCTTTATTCCTCATTCCCTCAAAACATGAACACAGCAACAATCTCGGAAAGGATGCCAATCTTGTGCTCGTTTTTGACCCATTGGACAGTAATGCCTCGTCGGTCGTCTGGAAGTGGGATTCCCTTATTCTGTCCTATGGCTATTGTTTGACTTCCTATTCCTCAGATCGCTCTCCTTCGGTGCTTATGGTATACATCCCCGTTGAAATGTACTATGCACACAACTTATGAGCTGTCGTTCAGGTGCATATGTAGCGTCTATCACATACTATTCTCAGCCAGTGTGTCGGAGCAAGATGCCACATTAATGGAATGAATTGACACAATCACCTTCTAGGCCTTTTCCAAACCTCAAGTTTCGAACACTGGTCTCATCATTGCTGATAGTGCTTTCCGCCTTCTTGATGCAAGTAGTCAGAAGGACCAGTGGACCACTTTGATGCTAACCATAATACTGTACAGTACGGCCAACAAACCAAGTTGATCAAGGACAATGGCCTACTTTCTTTCACTGTAGGTTTCCGAGTCTAGTAAAATTTGACACGTTGAGTAATCGATGCAGGCTCCAGAGCAAGGAATTACCGGCAAACTGACGGTGAAGAACGGTACATCTCGTCCCGCAGCCATCGCTCTCGGTGAGTTAGTGGCGTCACCACTCTATTCCTGTGCTAAGGACTCGGCAGGCTTCAGCGACCAGGCAGGTGTTACACCTCTATATATTTGGTCCGACGACCAGTTCCCGTGCGTCGTTTACTAGTCTCTTTACCTGGATGTTAATTGAAGTTACTGATTCACGACCTGAAGTGCATCAGGGGGTATCACAACCCAGCTCACCCCTGTCGTGCGTGGCTACCACGTGGAGGATTATCAAGAGGGACAGATCCTCCACGGATCAATTTCCGTCTCACCCAGCTTTCAGCAGGACCTCTCGCAACTGGCCGACGACACCGCTTGGATCGTTAGCTATGACTTTTCCACCGGTCTGTTCATGGTAACCGCGGAGTAGTGGACCGAATCGGCTTCGAGTGTTGCGCGCGTGAGTGTACGATCAACATGGTACAGAGAGGAAAGTCGATAGGGATGAATGTTGTGAACGTGTCTTCGATGAATGGTTTCCGTTTTATTACTGTCGTGTGTGACCTCAGGCTCTCGTGGGCGAGACTGACGCTACGGAATCCAGACGGTAGAGTCCGCCAGTCGTGACATCGTGACCGTGGCGGATGCTTGTCATTTCTTCCGCAAGGGGTTGGAATCCACCACTGTCGATCCTGCGTCGTTTGACGACTCTGAATCCGCTGTGGTCTACATAAAATGACTGCGTGGATACGTCAAAGTTGACACCCAGTTGTGCAACTGGACCCAGTCGTTAGACGACGGGTGTTTGCGGACGGTTCCAAAATCAAACAACGTGCAGGACGCCCGAAGACGCCGCTGGTCTGATCCAAACCGGAAAGCAAATACGCATACTGAGTTGTAGGGCATGACTGGGAGGTGAGCATATACATATCGAGCGCGGATGGCCACATGAACTTGCGAGTTGATTAGATTACAACAGCAAATAGATCCATTCAAATGAGTGACGCTGATAATCCTAACTCAACATAGATAATGCTACGGCTACATAGGGATGAATGAAGACAAGGGGTATAGCTTATAAGATAACGCCTGCGGCCTCGCTGAGGAGGACAAGCAACCTATCCTGTATGGGAGTAAGACGGGTGAGTGAGCAAAACATGCGACGGGAACGTGCCTTGTCTTGTTCGGTATCTGCATACATAAGCCAAGCACGCCCGTCGATGAACTTGACCGCAAAGGAGTGCGGGATAGCTTCCAGCTCCTCAAAGCCTTCGTACCACTCGTTGAAGCTCTCGATCCGACCGTCCAAGTTAATGAGGTCGATAGAACGAGACGAATCCTGGGACGGGTGTGAGTATATGCGCATTGTCATGTTGCTCTACTTACTCGCTGAGTTCTGAAGAGGGCCAACTGCGAGTGTGCGAGATCGAACATGAAATAGCGCCGTTTCCATGTGGGATGATCGGGGATCTGTATTGTGACCCAACCATTAAACGTTTCAGCGGGTCCGTCCTGGAGCACTGCATCGCTGATCCGCTGGATCCGAGACCGTCTCTCTTCTGCTGTGCGCCTGCGCTCCTCTTCCTTTTCGCTCGACTGGGATTCTTGTCTGCGTACTTGCTCGTGCCGCCATTTCTGCATCTCACGGGTATGCTGTAATCTGCGTTCGTGTTCCATCTGTTTTCGCTCTTGTATCTCGAGGAGACGACGTTGCTCTGCGGCCTGAGCTTCGCGCTCTTCTTTTTCCCTGCGTGCGGCGGCGTAGCGAAGCTGATCCTGGAGGATAGCCTTCCTGCGCTCCTCCTCTTCACGCGCGCGCTGCTCTGACTCTGCCTTGTCACGCTGTCGACGGGCCTGGCACTCTTGTTCTTCGAGGAGGGCGTCCTGCTCTTCGCGCTCGCGGCGACGTTTGGTGGAGAGTTGGCGCCTGAGACGCTGTTCGGGAGAGAGAGGGACGCGTGGGGAGGAGGTGATGCGGGGTCGTGGTGAGACTTTGGGGGGGACTTGTGGGGGAGGTGGAGTCGGTGGGGGGTAGAGGAGGTGGTCGGGTGAGATGAAGGTGGTATTGTCTGCGGGGATGGGGAGGGGCTTCATGACGCGCGCGGGTGTATCTTTTGGCGGGAGCGGGGGAGGTGGGAGGGACGAGGCGGGCGAGGGCGGTGTCATGGCCTGCATGGCGTGTTTGCGGAAGAGACGGGCAATGACGGTATTGACGTTGAGGACGTTTCGGCAGGGAATAACCATGGAAATAAATACGAGGAAAAGGAGCGAACTGGTTACCAGTTATTTATTGTCCGAGATAAGATTAGATAAAAATATATATGTCCTTATTGTTATCACGTGGCGTGGTCCGTGCACTGCGGCTGTACACGTGTGAAAGTGTGATGGCTGTGACACGCTGCCATCGTCACAGCATCTGTTTGGATTTCCCCCGGCTGTCGTTCGTACGCTAATCACGGCCAGGTCACACTGCGGGCCAAAATGATAATCCAGCCGACACATTTGTCCTCGTCCTCGTCGTCCCACACAACGAGCTCGCACTTTTCTCCCCGCGATCACGTCTACAAGGGCAAGTACACGAACAGATCGTGGCAACAATTACCACCAGAACTCGTCAGGTACGTCGACGCCACTCTCATCACCTCATAATACACAACACTTCACCATCAGGGCCGTTGCAACGCACTATCTTCTAGACCTACAGTCAACAAACTATCGTCCCCTAACTTGGGACGCAAAGGAGCTCTGGCATCCCAGAATAGTTTACACCACCTTCCGTGATGCAATTGCACTCGAGAAGCTCATGCAGGTCACCCCTACCTGGGCTGCTGCGCGTACGTATTTATACGTCCCCTCCGCTTCCAGGCGTGCTCACTTTTCTCCTCTAGTCGAAACCCACTTATTTTGGAACAAGGCTTGCGCCGTACTCGATCCTCATGACGTCCTCGCCCATTATCAGTATGTTCGTCCCCAACCACCATTATCCGCTACGGTAGGCGGTGCTGCACATCTCCCACTCCCCTATCGAATATCCCCTTTTCGTCACTTTCGACACATGACCACACGCAGCTGCTTCGTCTGTCGCATAAATTCCCCCTTTTCTTCTGTCGGTCTCGCTGTCGCAAAAAGGACACATCACACACCAACTTTGGGTTCCATTACTCTCTGCCGCGATCACCGCAAAAACACATTTTGCGGCCTATGTCTCCGTGAAGCCCCTCCCACCGAAACTGACGCCCAGTTCGACATGCATGGAAATACCATCCGCTTTACCCCCTATCATCAGCCATATGGCCCACAAAGTCAACTCAACATGGGCGTCACCGCGTACACCCCCTACACTACCCCTCTCAACCCCGCCCTCATGGTATGCTGTGCCGACAACGAAGACGAAGAAACTTGGCCTAATGTGGACGCGACTTGCCGTTCTTGTCGCGGCGAAAGGCTGTGGCAACGCATCTCAACCAGCCTTCGTGACCGCGAGGCCGTCGGAGGTCCGCGTTTCGTTCCGAGTTCGTCCCGCACCTTCAAAGATCGTGCAGCCCATTCTCGTTATCCTCCATCGAAATACGCGTCGGCAGACTGGGAGACGCGTCAAACCGTTGACGCATTCATTGATTTAGGCGAAGGGTCCATTACAGAAGTGCTTTCTGTAGCGCGAGAAAAATTTTGGCTCCGTTCCCAGACTAAAATGCCTGAGCTCATGGAACAAGCCGTTGCAGCAACACGTTGGGCTGGCGAAGGCATGGGCGTCGATTTCACTCCTTACACCCCCACCGTGCATCAGCCCATCGAACACGGCTCTGCGCACAATTCGTCCAGCACTGGTGCTGTTCACTACCCCGTTGCCGTCGGAGACATGGACAGTCCTGGTCATAGCACTTCACCTTCTCCGTCGCCGCACTCTGTTCAGCGCTCACGGTCACCTTCACCGAGGTCTGTCTATTCCTCCGAGTACGAGGGTTCAGAGGAGGACGAAGACCCAGAGCTACTCTCCTTGACCGAGGACGCTGGCGGTGTTCGAGATCTCGCCATCGCTGACTGGGCACGCACGCGCATCCTCGACGGACACTGGTGTAGCCCTGCCGACCAGTGGTTTGGTTACTCATGGCCCGCAGGCGGAGGTGTCCGCGATGTGGGTGAAGACACTGAGAACGAGCCAGATCCGGACGAAGAAGTGCGCGAGGGGTGTACCGTTCGTCGGGTGGTGCGCGTCGAAGCTGTACACCCGTGTCCGTGGACTGTCCCGTCCAATTCTGTTTCGGCGACTACGTCTCCCACCTCACCTACGTCTCCCACTACCCGCGTGTCCAACGACTGCAATGATGACGACGTCCACCCACGCTTATCCACCGTTCGCGCACACGCTCCGCCGTCCTTTGCGCTTTGCGAACAAGCTTACCACGCCTACCAAAAACAACTTCGGTTGATTCTCCTCCCAGCGATGACGAACCTTGTCCGCAAGTTTGTCATGGAATGGTCTTATGGGGCTGTCGGGGCAGGTGATCCAGGGACGAGGGTGGCAAGGATGGGCCTAGAGGAGGTGCTGGCCGAATTGAGGACGCCTGGGGTTTGGTTTGATGGTGTAGACTGGGCTGCTGGGGGATTGCAACAGGATCGTGACCGAGACGCGGCCTCTGCAAGGGAAAGGGAAAGAGCACGTGATAGAGAAAGGGACAGGGACAGGGAGGAGGACTCTGCGAGCAGTGCATCATCGCGGAGCGGCGGATCCCATACAACGAGTCCAGTGTTGAGCACGACAACGTTGCAAACGACACCTTCTCCTCCGCCTGCACACGAAAAAGACAAGTATACAAGTGAACGTGATGCGATGATGCGGAAACGGCCTCCGCCAGTGGTCATTCCCGTTCCCATCTCACCGGTTCTTCCATCACCGCGGTTAATTCACCCTATTCCACACATTCCCGTGACCCTGGCGCACATGGCGCAATATAGCCTCGAGGCATTTAAAAATGTATGTGCATGCCGTTCCTCACTTGTACAACTTTCGGATGCTGTGCTGATGTGATGTGATGTGGCAGGTATGGCGAGAGGCATGTGCGCCATTGTATCACTGTCGATGTACGATTTGCGAACGGGCGATGGTACGTGCAAACATAGCAGCAGGGCATACAGTGCCGAGTCAAGGACAGGCTCCAGGTTCTGGCGGACATGCAAACAACGGTCCTCAGGTGAATACTGGCGCGACTCAACAGGCGCCAGCGGTGCATCCGTCGCATCCAAATTCACGCGGGGCACAACAGGGACAACACCAGCCAACGGAGATTGCGCTCGAGGAGGTGCGTACGGTTCCTAGACACGTGTTGGCCCAGGAAGAGGAAGAAGAGGAAATGTATGAAGAAGAGGAAGAAGAGGAAGGCGACGACCAGGAAGACGAACTAGAGGAAGAGGAAGAGAGCGAAGACTCGTCTACCGATGCATACACTCGCGCGCTGCCACGCCTCCACACACCTGCTCACCCTAAGACGCAAGCAAAGATTGCGCCGCCTCGGTTGAATCCACGGAAACGGTCGTCGGATGATCTAGAGGGGGATGCAGTCCCCGGTGGTGCTAGTAATGGCGATGCTGCCACTGGAACCGCAGGTCGCGAAACGCGTGCGGGGACACCGCCAAAGAGGGCCAAGATGGGACCTTCTGAGACGGAGGAACGATCAACGCGCGACGGCGTGGGAAAGGGCCCTCATACGTCTGTTCCAGGCACACCGACGCGGGGTGGCGCAACGACGGAGACGGAAGTAAGCAAGGCGACGCTCGACGCCACAACGCCCACACGTCAGCGCAAACGATCCTCAGAAGAACTAGACGTGAATGGCGGTGCGAGTCCGCGCTTGAACGGGGAGGATAAGCAGCAGAAGCGATTACGCGTCGAGCCCTCAGTGTCCGTGTCGCCGACCAAGAATCGTGGTGCGCATCCACGTGCGACGAGCAAGGGATTGCGTTCGCCGCGCGCGAGGTCGGCTTCGGCCTCGACGCCTGCGACGGGATCTGTGTCTCCGCCGTCGTCGGTGACAGTAACGAGCGTGGATGTGGACGTGAATGTCGACGGAGGGACGCTCAAGGCAGGGTTGGTCAACGGCGGTGAACTGGACGGGTTGTATGTCTTTGAAGAGACGTAAGGCCCCAGCATTCCCATTCCACGAGGCAGAGGGACGTGCTGCAGACGTGGTGCTCAGGTCTCTCTTCGCAATCTCCATCTTCTTTTTGTTATTCGTTGGTTCACAAGGCGTTCCGTTTTTGACTAAAACATGTATCCCCGATCGCCTACACAGGTGTCTATTTCGTCTGTCCGTAAAGTTGTATAATATACCAAACTTTTTTTTCCTTTCGTTTCTTGTCGCGCGAGGCGTAGGTGCAAGGAATGAAATGTGGGGGTGAAAAAAAGAAGCAAAAAGCCAAATGCCCGCTGGCTGGATTGAACAACCGACCTCATCATTACGAGTGACGCGCTCTACCACTGAGCTAAGCGGGCCGTTGAAAGAAAGTGCATCGGGTGGTCTATATGTGCTAGGGCAATATGGCGCCGAGCTTATGACCGCATGTAGGCGGCTTCGTTTGTAGGAAAAGGCCATAATGAGGTACATATGCCTCTGCCCTGTACAGTTAGTGCGAGAGGGTTGATCGCAAACCGGCGCTCTCAGACACATCTTATAGACTCGGAGCACCAGGTGAAGATGATCATATGTATTCTGCCAGTGCCCCTGGGCATGACATTCTCCGCTTTCATATGTGAGTGTCACTAGTAACAATGTCTTCACCGGGTCTCTGCACGGCCATATATAGTCAAGTGTACTGCGAGCACAAGAACAACTGTCAATCGTGATCCTGGTAGGAACCAAGGGTGTTATACTTTACCTAGGGCCCGGGTTGGTGTTGGTGCAGATCCCTTAAGAATTTGTTAAGCTAGTAAGACGTCACAGTTGATGCCTCACCAACTCAACAATATCCATGAGGTCGCAGAACGGCTGACAATGTGGTCTTTGCTCTCATCATAAAGGTGAAGAGAAAGGTTGTCTGTTCATTCAGAAAGACTATGCATCAACTGATGCTTCGGATGCACCCAATCCCTGAAATTTTCCCTTCGCCTCTCTGGAAAGCAAGAAACATCACTCAGGAGACGTCCGGATGATCTCACAATGGTATCACTCAAGGCTCACTGCCCCGTGTTGCTGAAACTTTTTCCATGGAGATAGTAAAACTTGGACGGATGGCCACGATATGAAAACCACATGTAGTGAAGCCCAGACGCTTATGAAACACAAAAATCCTTGGGACAATGTTATCCATTTTGCCAATACCCCATATGGCATTTTTGCAGGTTTTGATTATGCCACGGGTCTATGACGGATTCTGTTCGTTGTCAGCCAACGACACAGCAAACCCATAAGATCACACCGCCTGAATGACGATGTGTTTACTGACAGTTACAAATATATCTTGATGCCTTGAGATCGCGGTGAAGGATGGATAGAGTTCAGTTGGGGCTTTAATTAGTTGTGCTCGCCTATGAGCCTCATCCATAATTGAATAACTACAAAAAGGCTGCTACCGTTAGACTGGTGACCAATACTGCTGTACTCTAAGACTTACGAAACAATATTGGGGCAGGATTTATTGCTTGAGTTGGCATTTTGGCATTTTCAAGCCCAACTAGGCTTGGTGACACGTCACGCGGTGAAGCCTGATTAGGTTCAATTTTCGGGCACTACAGGTGTGGTGGCTCCCCGGACGTGGCTGAGGTCGACTAACGCTACCAAGGTGCCAGAGATGCTGACGTTTCACTACATGATACGGCCAGCCTTGCTTTGAGTTGGCGGGTGTACAATTAGGTGCGTATCGAAAATATTGATGGCGGGAAATTGCTTAACACACATTCTGGCGGTGTTCACGGTGATGTTGTGGCCTTTTGCCTCGCGTTCAAGACGGAAGTCCACCGCGCGAATCGAGTCAGCTGTGTACAGTCAAACTCATTTTCACCGTAGTCGTCGATGCAAACTGGCTATACTGAAAGGCGCTACAGAGGACTTGATACACTCCAGCAAATATGAGACATGGCGACACACCGCTCCTCTGGAAGACATTCATCCAGGGTGTGTGACATATCCCTTCCCATCAGTGGCGGTACAAGTAGATTATGATGACCTTCGTTACTCCACATGCATCAGATGTCAGAGACACCGATCTGGAATCGATGAACGCGGTATCTTCTTCAGGCTCTATGGTTTTGACACTATGGCCGTCCGCGTAATCTCTGCGGAACATATGGATTGATTTGGGCCGCTGACACTGGACGAGCGGTAGAGAGTCAGCCTAACCGGATGTTCGCGAACAGATCCAGAACACAGTGGTCCGTCAAACGTAACCTGTATACCATTTCTTACTCTCGATATCATTTCTCTAACATATTTACATATCTATCGAGGGTCACTTAAAGTTAGTCGAGGGCACCTGTTTGAATGATTTCCTAAGGTCCTCCTCCTCTAACAACCGTTTGGCCCATTTTACATCTGATGCACCATGCGACAGCCAGTATTCCTCGTCCTCGTCCTCCTTCCGGATAATGGCACACCCAAAGTCGAGTATAAAACCCCGAACGGGCTGTTCCGGGGGCGTGAAGTGTATATTGGTCAACGTGATGTCGTTGTGGATGACGCCGTGCAAAGGGAAGCTTTCGATAGTAGACAGCACCTGCGAGCGGATAGCGGGAGTGATGGCGGAGGCGGGGACTCTCAGAAGGTCAACGGAGGGTATATATTCCATAACGAGAGCGGGCGGTTGGATGGTGCGTTCGTCTGGTGGTAGGAAGTGACCAGCCATGATGAGACGGGGAATAGCAGATCCTTGGAGGTCCCTCAAGCGCTCGTACGCTTTGTGCTCCGAATCGTAACACTCCATCATAAGGCGGTGAAATCGCTCCTCCCAGAAAAGATTGTGGGTGGCTAGGGCCTCCCCGCTGAGATCTTCAGGCTCGTCAGAGTACATCTTCTCCACCAAGTCATTATCGGACAGTTCCAAGTTCTGGGGGCGAGCTGTTGCAGCAGCTCGTTCATTGACAAGATCCCATGGGTACGATGCACGTGAAGGAATATCGGATATCCTCTCGTCTAGATAACGAGGATCAAAGATTTTGATCACGACCTGTTCCGGACTCCCTTCATCAGGTTTGGCGAGTAGAACAACGCTCTTTGTAACCGGCGTGGAAAGTTTAGAGACGGTGAAAGTGGTTTCGGACAGATCTGAATCGAGGGGTTTCAACGAGATCTTTTGGCCTGAGAAGAATAATTTGACGGCATCTTCAGTCGTACTGGGATACCTATGCTAATGGCTGAGCAAAGAACATGATCGTAGGGTTTACTCGGTCTCACTTTAGTCTTGTTGGCTTGTCAGTCACGCCCGAACCCGACTGAATAGCCGAATCGTTGGTAGTACTGGGAATGATTGAATAAAAGAACAAGATCGTAGCGTTACTCCATCTCACCTCGGTGCTGTGGGTTCTGGGTTCATGAGATATGTTGGGTTGAAGAACGCGGCATGATTAGTGCCATTTATATATCACGCATTTTGAAACGCTGTCTTCGTTTAGTGTTGCTTTGCTGTACATGCAGTAGCTTCCTGCAACAGCCTGAGCCAGCTGGGAAACGCGAGATCGGGTGTTCGATCCTTGGAAATGTCGTGTTTACAAATAGCCTGGCAGGGCAAACAAACCTGAAACAGATGTCGGCCCGAGTACTTGCCCGCTTGCAAAATGACTCGAAAGTCGGACCGGAATCTCGGGAATCCCCACATCTCGAGACGCTGCGTTCAAGAATCTTGATGGTTGTCACACCACTACTTGATGTATAATACTCTGACTCTTCCACTCCATCCACCTCGTCGCCATCGGGTGATCCCAATTCAAGTTGCACAGTCTCGTTTCTGATCCATCGCAATGTGGGAGATCGATCGCACATCACACTCCGGGCCGTTAACCGAAACGTCGTGACCAGCAAACAGCATAGGTGTGTCTTTGGACATCATTTCAGCCAGATCGTGATGGATCGGGCATTAGTTGCGTGTCCCTGATGCGAGAAGCATATACAGGTGGACTCGGAGGACCAGGTATACTTCGCACATAGTATCGTTGCGACGCGCAACAAATGGGGACTCAAATGATTGCTAGTTCGTCCTTCGACTCATTTCAGCCGACAGAATACAGATAATTGTGAACCAGGCATTACTTACGACAATGATACAACGATGCACTGACATTAGTTACTCGACAGGATATGGACCATGGACTCGACGAGCAGTATAGCGGAGTTCTGACTTTACGTGGTGGCATCTCCGCCTCGGCCCCAATTAGTGATTGCAGGTCGATCGCCGTCCCCATTCGCCAGCTCAAAAACTGCGGATGTTCCATTTCTCACATGTCCTCCGGTCGATCACCGGGGCAGCATACCCCTCTCTGATCTTGGACTCTCAACCGATCGGAACGTTTCTTCCGAGGTGACTCACAATTATTCCCTTTGGTTTACCAGCAGTTCTTCCACGGGCCAAGTCACAATAACAGGATAAGGGGAACCATCTAACTGCCTTGCTTGGCCCTATAACTCTTCACACAACCCCCGAGACTTGCTAGTCAGTCGTCTAACACGACATTTCGATAACAATCAAGGCCCGAGTACGTCCGGCTGGCTTAGTTTCAAATTTGTAACATTGCACCAAAGGATTCCCGGAATTCCAGTATGTTACGACCAGGGATGTTATCCGGGTATAACCACATCACTGGTCCAACGCACTTAACACTCTGTTACTACTCACAACACCGGCTCTATCAATGACTCCAATATTCATCTCCGAACCGTTTGTGATCCATCTGCCCTAGCGTGAAAGATTCGTCCAGACCCAGAAAGTAAATGGTCAGCATGTCCCTGGCACATCGCAAAAAGTAAGCCTTAGGCTGATTGGTGGCTGAGTGGTCATCTACAACAAATTGGGACATAACTGAAGTGTCATGACTAGCAGTGTCGATTTGTCCTTCGACGTCCACACAGGCGAGGGAGGGATTCATCACTCAAATATCACTAGCGACGAACGGGGAAAGAACCGTTTATCGAATTATGGTGGCGACAGTGTCGGTTTGTCCTCCGATATCATGTCAACTGACGGGACACAGACCATGACGGGGTTGGCCATGATACAGGTGATGGACTGGCTACCTTTCACTTCCTTTTGGCTATCCGAACCGTATAAATGCGACCCCTTCTTCACGGATTCCGCTAGCAAACGCAATCCTCGTCTCTAAACCACTCTCTCCTCCAATTCATCTTACTTTAACTTATAACTGAAGTCAGTTTGCCACCATGGGTCTCTTGAGCGTCAGTCCCATCTCATCCGCTTCCAAGCCTGTTGTGATACTAATACTACCGTGACCTTTGTAGAACGCGGAGAAAAAGTTGTGCAACAGAGCGCTTAACGAGCTAGAAAAGTTGGCAGGCCTCAACATTAGCTGGAAGCCAGGTGGCAGCTGGCTTCCCGTTCACGGTGGAAACACGGCACAGCTATTGGGATTGAAACCATGCGCACGCATGGACTCATTCCAAACAGATCGGCCATACCATATTGGCCTCGCGTTGGGATCTTTTAGAAGCATATCGAAGCCCCTTGTGGAAGCCTCCTTTGCTAGCGGCAGCCCAAGCATTGGGGAGATAGTAGCTGCCCTGAGGGCGGCGTTGTGAGCCCACAAGTCAAATTCACGGCATGGCGGGTTGTCGAGAAGGATAAGTTGTCAAGGAGTTTAGAGCAAGGGAGAGGGAAGGAAAGATATGTATGTCGAGGCGTCGTCGAGTTGAACCAATATAGACCTATGACCATTGCTTGTCGTGCATGTGCGCCGCGATCAACTCTGAGATGCCCAGAGTCATTGTGGCGCGTCAGCAGATGGAAGGCTATACACCTACACGATATCGGCGAGGACACCAAGGTGATCGCTAGTGTGAAGAGGCATGGCCCGGTACCCAACGCAACCCAACGAATGGGAACGTTCAAAGATGTACGACAGGGAGGGTTCTGATCACTGTGGTCACGGGGTTATCATGGTTTTGTGAAACTCGTGACGTGCGGTCAGCTATCTTGTGCTAGAGATTATCGGGCTTACTCACACGAACTTGTTGGCTACCAAGGAAAAGAGATACTTGGAGTTCAACAAGACTGACTACCGCCCCAACGCGGGAATATTTGTGGTCCGTGACAGGAGTTGGTGCTTCCGCCGGCGAGTCGACGTCGTGGCGTCACCGTCAGTCACTGACTGCATGGTTCTGATGGAAATATATGTAGAACTCCGCGGACTGAGAGGTGAAAGTCCGAGTTAGTCCAATGGCGACTCTTTGATTGTTATGAACCGTCCTGCTAGTGATTTGAACCCTTCGTTGGCTCACATAAGACACCCACGGCGGCACAGATTGAGCAAGCGCCGGACCGCATCGGCTGTCATGCCCGTTTAGCTCAGTGGTAGAGCGCGCCACTCGTAATGGTGAGGTCGGTTGTTCAATCCAGCCAGTGGGCAGCTTTTTTGCGTTACCTTTGTACCACTGTCATTCTTTGTCTTATTTGTAGCTTTGGGCCCTTTATTGGGTCATACTCTAATGTCTATCTCTAGGTTTCCCATCCACTTGTATCATCCCTCCAAGACAAGGTTGTAGATAATACTAATACAACTATGACTGATACAGAGGCAAATGGAGAGGTCAAAAAAGTCCACCAGGATGCACAAAGCTATGGGGAGGACCACAGGATACACCGAAACATCCCAATCAACAGGTCAAGGAGTGCAAGGGCGCAAGAACGATCAACGACAGCAGCTGAAGAAAATTGTCAGCGTACCTAAATGATCAACAACCACATACCAGGACCACCGCCAGACCCTCCACCACCATGTATCAGCCCAACCAAACCATTCATATGCGAGGTCGAAACCCCAAACGCATCGATTAAGGGGAAGAGATACGGAGCGAACACATGCGCGCGATCGATGATGGATGACGGAGAGGTGCACCGAGATGCACAGGATGAGGAGGGGGGCCTGCAGACGCAGAGAATTCTGTTGACTGAGGGGGAGAGAGTGCGAGCATGCACACATGATTGACTCCAGACGAAGAAAATCGTCAGTGCAAGCAAATGATCATCGATCAACAACGACAAACATGTCGCGCCGAGGTACATGGCCAGGAGACCCAGAGGATGAGCAGGTGGCGATAGGCGATGTCGAGGACAATTAAGACCACTGAAACATTGTGAGCAACGGCGAATGTGATTGAAATGAAGGTGTTAAGTCGGATGGTGCAATGAGCGCACCGCACCGTGACTCAAAACGGACGTGCTAGCTGAGGAAGGCATGGATCAGGGATACGACAAGCGACGTACCTAGGCCACCCACACCACATCCAAAACACCACAAATGACCGTGCACACAACCGAACCCACCGCAACGTTGAGGACGACTCAAAACGCGACCTAAAGTGTCAGTAAACCTAGTAGGTATACCTACCAGGCCATTCGGATACGTCGAGGCCGTATTGTGTGAATCTAGCCGATCGGACATGTTGAATATTGATTATAGACGGTGCTAGAGCAACTCCGAGCCGCAACTTGAAAACACGAGTGTGGCAGTGCTGGAGTCGATCAAGGACAAGCGTGCGCACTTAGACAGCACACCCGAGCTGCGACTTTCCAAATCGGGCAACCGTGCCAGCGCAACGCGACTCGGCGATAAGTACAAGTACTCGTTCCTTTGATTCTATCTTTTATCTGCTAGGACAAACAATTACGGCGAGTGCCTTGGCCCCTCATGTTTGAGGGGGGAGTGTTGGATTTATTCCATATATGGTATTTACCATAGTACTATCAATCGATCGTTATCCTATCCGGTTTAAAGGCCGAGGGGGTCCTGATGAAATGACACCTTGAAGTCGCCACCTGGTAAAAGCACCGAGTGGTGACATGCGACCTATAACTCCCACAGGGTGGTCAACGCATGCAACTGTCCCGGCAGCGACTGCGGGTTGGCAGTTGGATAATCCAGGCACGTCCGATACGTCCGGTTTTATCTGTATACGACATATTGCATTCCATTGCATGTTCTTTGTCTCAGTAATCACATTGAACACCCCACGGTGCTGCCTGAGCCACTGGTTCTCGACGAAGCGCTCTTTGGACAGTACCACAAAGCTGTGTGCATCCCCACAATCATGGACTTATTATTTAAAGGCACCGAAGACGTCACCAGACTCCAAGGTTCATGTATTCAATCACAGTCACACTTCGCAACACAACATCATTTTCAACGAAAATAGCATTAATCAAGGTATACTAAGCAGTGTCTGGCTTTTTTTTAACGCAGAAGCAAACACGTTTCAACATGGCAAAGTTCAGTCGACTGGTAAAAGCCAACATCTCCTAACGTAGGAACAAGTACAAGCGCACCGAAAAAATTCACCTTCCAAACCTAGGAACACGTCACGTAACATGGTCACAAGACAAAGGCTGCCCCAACCAACGCGCCGGCCAAAGCGACGAGAGTACCGACGATGCTGCCGAGCGAGAATGGCGCAGTGAGGGCCATGGCAGCACTCGATGCGGTAGCGGGAGACGACGAAGCAGGCTTAGATGCACCGCTTGACACTGGAGTCGAGGCCGCACTGCTTGACATTGGAGTCGAGGCCGCACTGCTTGACATTGGAGTCGAGGCCGCGCTGCTTGACTCATCAGTGGAAGCAGCAATCGTGGAAGTGGCTTCAGTGGAATTATCGGTGGACTCGGACCAGGCAGAGCCACTAGCAGTCACTACAAGCATACTTGTCAGTCAGGAGAAAACGCACAGCGACAAACATTACATACTCAAAGCACACTCTTGTTGGAGTTGCTCCGCAGTCTGGAGGTCCGCTGAGGTACAGTTTGCCTGGAGACACGCGCCAGCGGCCAGTTGGAAAGTATCCGAGGTGCAGATACATGTCACGTCAGTGCTAATACAGAGTCAACGAGATGCAATGCGCGAGATGGAAAAACGCACTAGGTGTCGCAACCAGCAGTCGTGGCAGCAGCGCCGAGGCAGCTGAGGATGCAGGGGTCGAAGGTCGAAGTGGTGGAGGAGGACTGAGCCTGCGCGACGAGCGCACAAGTGGCAACGATAACGAGGGCTGTGACACTGGCAAACATCGTACGACTGAGGAAATGGGATGGTTGTTAGAACCGAGTTCTGGCGAATGTCAAGCTGGCTTTTGAGGACGTCCGAACGTCCGAACAGTCCGGCCCCTGCCAGCGTGAAACAAACATTAGTTCTTGGCATGCGACGTGGCCGGCGTGGTTCAATCTCTGCACGAACACATGGCAGTGTGGTCGGACGGTTCGGACAGCTGATGGCAGCCCAGATGTTCGGAAAGGTCAATTCCCAGACATTCTGTTCCGACTTCAGGCGAGTTTCCGAATGCGCGCCGTCATTCGAGACCATGAACACGACGTCCCAGCAAGGGAGCCAGAATTCAAATCATCGAGCTCTGCTTCACAGGTGAGCGAGGTCAGTTCCGTTTGTATCTCTACACCGTTGCCGTCGTGCATCAGTAAACCCCTTGTTTTCTCACAGTCCTGACAGTCACTACAGCATTGTGACAGCATCTTACAGCATGACAGCTCGGCAGTGGCACAGGTTGACAACCGGCTCCAGCTCGACAGTACATTACAGCAGGTATTAGTTACTAAACCGTAGTGGTGTGTACACTTTATTTCCTAATACCTCGTGGACTTAGACGAAAATTTTGCCATGTGTGTCACATGGTCTGTGTTGGTTCCCCGACTCGCTCGTCTCCCGCCTCCACCTCAACTGCGACCCGACCGCTCACCGCTCATCTCCTGCCCCTACCAC